>JAVTVY010036974.1:0-156701 GCA_036873755.1 Hanleya hanleyi
CGTACGGACAGACGGACGTACAAGACGACGACAATACCCCATGGCCAAAATTGGCCGAGGGGTAAAAACTTGTTAGTGGAACAAGATGAGTGCAATCATATTAGTAGAATAAGATCAATCAGGTGGGGGAATGGTTAGCAGTCCATTTTTTGGGAGGGATGAATAACTGTTATGGAACTTTAATGGAAAAAGATCAATAACTTCAATGAACGAACTGTTCACGCACCTTTTGTGGGAGATATTGAATTTAATGCGACCCAGACAGCCTTATGAAAGGAGTAATAGGTCTCTGAAACACCACACTGCACGTTTGGAATGTTTGTTTAGATGTGGTCAATTGTTGTTCTAAATCAATAAATCAGTCATCCAATCAATAAATAAATGTGATAGTATACAAACATGATTTTCGATAGGCATCTAGTTCAGGTCAACAGAAACGACTGTATCACGTTAGGATGTTGTATATGAAACGGTTCTGAAATTATCACAATAACAAATCATAAATGGATTTTTATTTGTAAAAAGGGGCATAACTCTGCAAAATATTGTCCGAGATGACTCATTTTCGATAGGCTTCTGATTTATGTGGCGATAAATAGATGTAACAAGTTTGGTTGCCATGCATGAAATGGTTCTGTAGATATCGCGGTAACGGACGGACGAACGTACGGACGGACGGACAGCTGTACATGATGACGACAATACCCCTAGGCCAAAGTTGGCGGAGGGGTAAAAACTACCTGTTAAATATTGTAATAATGACAAACTTTATAGAATATACTGATATTCATTATCTCTTTGATGATTATGGAATTGTTTTCCACCTCACTGTTATAATCTCTAGGCAAAAAGCCACTATTTTCCCCTGAAATAAGGGAAAATTTTCCCCCATCTTTGATACCCCTCAGAAAATTAACATGGACTTCATTCTGAAAAATCACCTTTGTATCAGAAAGTACAAACACCTGGATAAATTAAAACCACAAATAGAACCAGCTACCAGACATTTAAAATGTTGATGCTTCAGGGTCATAACTGGTGTAATCGCCCCTTAGTGGTTGTTCAGCAATCTCATTGCAGGTGGAGTTTATGCACTTAAATAATTCTGTGTGCCCAGTATGCCCATGTTCAACCAGGAGAACTATGTATAGAGACCTTGTAATTTTAATTTGACTAAGGTGTGGCATCTGAGTATATGAAGCTGAGATTACAGGAACCGAAATATGCAAAATACTAGGCAACCTTTCATGCAATATAACAGTAGATCATATATTTTCCTCCCTTCATGGAGCCCATAAAGGAATAGTTTGTAATAAATTAGGTTCATAGAATTTTTTAGACCACAGGTTCCTTTTTGTGCATACTGGGGCAATATTGAATGATTGTTGGTTATTTTATAAATAATTCAATGCAAATGGCCAAATGTGCGAGATTTTAATATATCTGCAAGAGACAACTGCATGACAAAAATGTCAGATCGTACTGTGCCCTGAATGAAACCTACGTCTGTACTTACTTAAATGAATCAACATTAATAAAGGCTTACATTCACACTTCATACCTATTCACAATGCAATGTGCCGTGAGGTGAATTTGTGACTCGATAACATGAAAAGAGATAATAGTGATAACATAAAAACACTGCAATACAATGGCCTATTCGTCATGTAAGGAAAACACAATATTTTAGGTGACTACATGTAGGGAATCTTGCTAAACCTGGAAAAGCTACTTGACAAGCTGTATTGCACACTGTATTCCTGGTTTGAAGATCCTTACATGAAGAACTTCCCAATAAAATGATGCAGAACAACTCAAAGAACTTCCAAATTGAGCTCGGTGGCATTGCAGACCACCTTGGTCATTGTGATACATTTTATTTGGACATATCTGCGTTCAGGGCGACATTTCTATTGTAATGTCAGCTGGCATCAATATGTAAAGCACAGTCCTTCGTTGAAGTCATGATATGGAATTGGTTTGCAACATCACAATACGATGTTGCAGTGCAAACGTATCAAAATGTAGCAACGTCCCACCCCAAGTGATATATTATTGGCAACCATGTTCAAAGGGAACAATAGGTTTTAAGCTCCCATGCAACAGAATGAAAATGAATCCTTATATGAAAATATGGAGGTTGCATGAAAATAGTATATTTTTTGCATATACAGACCTGTTTACATAAAACAGATGTAGCAAACACAAGGCAAAGGCAAAATTTGAAGAAGAAAAGTGTTCCAAGCAAAATAATCATAGATTTCAATAGTATTTGTAATTGGTTGTCATTAAGTACATTTATTCCAGTGAGTAGCAGGTGAACTCAGATGTAGGTGGCTGAAATGTGCAAGTAGACAGACCGTTTAGCCTCACTAGTAATAAGAACCATGTCATGTCATGTCACAAAAGATAAAAGTACAGTCACGCTAATCCCTCTAATAATTCAATCACAGGAAGTGCGATTTCCCACCATAAAATTTGGGAGTGATCAGATTTATTAGAACAGGAAGTAGATAATGGTCCAAAATAATCCATTATTTATTTGTTATTTCAATGAATTTAGAGAGTGGTCAAATTTATTAGAACCACCAATTGAATTTTGTACCCAAGATTGGGTCATGCAGTCACTGTATTTTTATTTTTAGTTTATACATGTACCTATTATCCCCATGAATGATGTACATGTCACTCTGCTTTAGTTTTTAACAATAGCACAATACTTCAGGGTCATTTTAAACCACAGAAACTGTTTAAGTTTAATTATTTTTAAAAAGTAACAATGTTGAGTCAGTCACTTTATCTTGAGACCAGGAAACAAATTTCTTCATTTTTAGAATTAACCTGGTTTACAAAACAGCTTATATGAAATAGAGACATGGCAAACAAGAAGAGAGTCATTCAAAAATTAGAAGAAAATTCCAATATAGAAACATGAGATTGATCTAATTAAAACCCCTCGGCTTTCCCCAAGTGATTGAGACCCATGTGTAGTATGAATTGGGGAAGAGATAGTTCTATGTGGGATGATCAAGATATATCGGTAGTTGGTTACATTCAGGCATATACATGTACATGTAGGACAGAAATATAAAAATTATATATCTGTAAAGGGGCATAACTTTGTAAAATATGGGTCGAGGGGTGCCACTTTCGACAGGTGCTGAGAAAATCAAACTGACCTATCTGACATGATAAAAATATGGAGAGAGAATAGTAGAAATGACGACTCATTTATCTAAGGGGGACTACTCAATGTTGCTCATTCTGTCTATAGTATATATGATCTGTTGTTGTTGTTGTTGTTCACAAACAGCTCGGCATCAAACCGACCTATGTGACATGATGGGAATGACATAACATCATTTAACCAAGGGAGATAACTGGCCATCAGTGAAAGGGTAGGATTATCTAAGGGAGACTACACAATGTAGATAATAGAATTGGAAATGCTACGACGTCGTTGAACCAAGGGGGATAACCCACCATCGGTCAAATTACAACACATATAAGTGAAGTGGGAAGAGGTGCCGACATACTGACTGCGTCACATGACTTCACAGAATAGTCTTCTGGTTAACCTATTCTAAAGCACATACCAAGAATCTAACGATTCGTGATATGTGTTGTATCTCAGGTACGCTTTTATTGTACCTGTTCATGTGGCAACTTGGATGATATGACCACACGGCCCCTAGCACCGGCATAAGCGATATTAGATACAAATCTAGAGAGCTATGATGGAAATGCTCTGACAACTCGTATACTGGTAATTGGTGAGCTGTTTCGCTGTGACAACTCGTACATTGGAGATTGGTGAGCTGTATCGTCGTCAGATGTAAATGGCGGCATTTAACACAAAAGACTAGTCTGTAAGGCCTAAGACTGAGAGAATCAAACTGACCTATCTGACATGATGAAAATATGAAGAGAGAAAAGTAGAACCGATCATCGGTCAAAGGCTGAGAAAATCAAACTGACCTATCTGACATGATAAAAATATGGAGAGAGAATAGTAGAAATGACGACTCATTTATCTAAGGGGAACTACTCAATGTTGCTCATTCTGTCTATAGTATACATGTTGTTGATGTTGTTCACAAACAGCTCGGCATCAAACCGACCTATGATGAAAATTAGAAGAGAGAAAATTTGAAATGACAACCCATTTTTCTATGGGAGACAACTCAATGCGGCTCATTCCGTCTACCCAATGGGAAATACTGTAGCCTGTCTTTAGCGAGGCAAAACGCCGGAGAATATTTCACAATGATAAATGGATTTGGGAATGACATTCTATCGCTGAACCAAGGGGATAACCGACCATCAGTCGAAGACAGAAAATCAAACTGGCATATCTGACATGATGAAAATATCAAGAAGGAATAGTATAAATGACTAACACATCTATCTAAGGGGGACTACTCAATGTTTCTCATTCTGTCTATAGAATATGATATGTTGTTGTTGTTCACAAACAGCTCAAGAGTTGTTGACTATTGAACATCATCTCTCACATTGGTGCACTTACCGCACTAAACACTTTATTGCTCCTGCTTTCATTACCCGAATAAATAACATTGACACTTGTAGTGCTCATCAGTTCGCTTCATGTTCATTGTTGATAAGAAAAACAAAGAACCATGTTTCTGGCATCGTTGGTCTCGTGTCCTTTAAGCGAGGTCAATATAAAATGTGGAATTCAGTAGCCTTCATTTGCATACTAAAACTCTTGTAATCGTATGCGTTCTCCATCAGCTATATGGAGAATCAGCACTTTACAATAGTTGGAACATTGTAGCCATTCTCCTGTATGACCATGTGCCGATATTCTGGTGCCATTTTATGTTCATGCACTCACGGTGTCTACACACTGTTGTTATCAAAACTTTGCTGAACTAAGGGGGATAACCGACCATCAGTCAAAGGCTGAGAAAATCAAACTGACATATCTGACATGATGAAAATATGAAGAGAGAATAGTAGAAATGACAAAGGGAGATTACTTAACGTTGCTCATTCTGTCTATAGAATATATGTTGTTGTTGTTAGTGAAATATCAAACTGGCGTATCTGACATGACTAAAAATTCATGAGTGAATGTTGGAGAAATTATATTTTACCTATCCAAGGGGGATGACTACATCATTCAATCAAGGGAGATAACCGGCCATCAGTGAAAAGCTAGGATAGGGAGACTATATGGAATGCTATGACGTCATTGAACCAAGGGGGATAACCGACCATCAGCCAAAGGCTGAGAAAATCAAACTGACCTACCTGACATGATGAAAATATGAAGAGAGAAAATTTGAAATGACAACCGATTTTCCTAAGGGAGACTACTCAATTGAGGCTCATTCCGTCTACCCAAGGGGAACTACTGTAGCCGGTCTTTAGCGAGGCAAAACGGGATAGAAATATTGATCCAGAATATTTCACATTTAAAACTTCAAATGATAATGGACTTGGGAATGACATTCTTTCGCTGAACCAAGGGGGCTAATCGACCATCAGTCAAAGGCTGAGAAAATCAAACTGACCTAACTGACATGATGAAAATATGAAGAGAGAATAGTAGAAATAACACATTTATCTAGGGGGGGCTACTCAATGTTCAGGCTCATTCTGTCGAAAGTTCAACATTGCTCACCTTGGTACATGCACTTACCAGGCATCAAACCGACATATCTGACATGATGAAAATTAGAAGAAAGAAAATTTGAAAAGTTAACCCATATTTATAAGGGAGACTACTCAATGAGGCTCATTCGGCCCATATACCCAAGGGGAACTACTGCATGTAGCCTGTCTTTAGCGAGGCAAAACGGGAGAGAAATACTGATCCAGAATTCACATTTAAAATTTCAAATGACATTCTTTCGCTGAACCAAGGGAGATTACCGAGCATCAGTCAAAGGCCGAGAAAATCAAACTGACCTATCTGACATGATGAAAATATGAAGAGAGAATGACTAACACATTTATCTAAGGGAGACTACTCAATGTTTCTCATTCTGTCTAGAGAATGTGATATGTTGTTGTTGTTGTTGTTCACAAACAGCTCGAGAGTTGCTCAACATTGCCCACCTTAGTACACTTACCATGCTAAACGCTATACTGCTCCTGCTGTCATTAGCTGAATAAATAACCTTGAAACTTGAACGTCATGTGGTCATCAGTTCACTTGATTGTTGATCAGATATAGACAAAGAACCATGTTTCCCGCATTGTTTCTCGTGTCCTTAGCGAGGTCAATATAAAATGTGAAATTGAATAGCCTTTTTTTTCATATCAAAACTCGGAATCGGGACTCTTGTAATCGTACGAGTTCTCCATCTGCTATATGGAGAATCAGAACTTTACAGTAAGCCAACCACCGCCCCGACCGCCACCCAATTCTCCCTTGAAGTTACTGACATGTTCTCTTCATAATCCACAGTGATTTGCTCTCGTGATCCCTTACATGAAGGATGGACCTGTTTGCCCCACTGGGAAACCTACTTCTAGACATTTGCGGTATGGTTGTTTGGATTTGTTTTCTTAGTCTCGTCAAGACAAACATGATAGGAAGTGTCCCGGCACGAAACGGTGAAATTTTTGAAAAAGTACCATATAGCCCCATATAGACCCATATACGGGTTATGGGGGTATAGGTCCAATGTTTGTCCCACTGGGAAACCTACTTCTATACATTTGCGGTATGGTTGTTTGGAGTCTCGTCAAGACAAACATGATAGGAAGTGTCCCGGCACGAAACGGCGAAATTTTTGAAAAAAGTCACCGAGGCCTGGGTAGGCCCATAGGCCTATACTGCATGGCTATGGGTGTATAGGTCCATACGGGGTGGACGTTTTGGGATCTAGGTGGGCCACTAATGGTCCGATGGGGTCGAGTGTGGTATCAATATGAAGCTCTCATGCAGGAGCACTTGACTACACTAATGGTTGGTAGATTGTCAATATTCTGCGCATGCGCAGCCTGGCCGTAGCATAGACAGCAGGCATTTTTGGGGGTGTGCGTGGGTGTGTTTGGGTTAGAGATGGGCTATTCACGGTTCGAATGGGTCGTGTGAGGTATCCATATGAAGCCTATGTAATGGAGCATCTGATGGCGTGGATGTGGGGTAGAAATAGGGTCATTCTGCGCATGCGCAGCCTGGCCGTAGTATAGAAAGCAGGTATTTTTGGGGGTGTGTGTGGGTGTGTTTGGGTTAGAGATGGGCTATTCACGGTTCGAATGGGTCGTGTGAGGTATCCATGTGAAGCCTATGTGAGGGAGCATCTGATGGGGTGAGTGCGGGGTTGAAATATCGTCACTCTGCGCATGCGCAGTGGACAAAGCGTATGGACATAGACGTGTTGGGGTCTAGGTGGGCCACTAGTCGGCCGATGGGATCGAGTGAGGTATCCATGTGAAACCTATGTGAGGGGGGCTAGACTAGGGTGTCGTTTCCATTCTGCTGCGCAGGTCACGTGGGTTGTGACGGTTTTACTAAAACTACCTCCAAACCCAGAAGAGTTCCAATGTTCCCCTTAGACGTCCGGATGTTCCACCTCCGGGGTTATTCCCGGCCCGGCCCGGCCGCAGCGCGCGCGCGCGGATTACTCCGGAAGTGCGCGGCATCACCGGCAGTGTGCGCGCGGGACAAAACGTCACATCCAGGTCAAAAGGTCTCCCTTTCGGCAAGGTTCGGAGACAATGTTGCGGCATCGATAATCAGAGCTTGAACCCAAAAATGGGATTGTAAATTAACCTGGGAAGGATGAGCAGTTCCATTTGGACCAATCAGCGGTCAAGAAAAAGAGCCAAAAAAAGATCGATAAACGAACCAATGGACGGGTACTAGGTACACATCTGCGCCTACATCCGGGCACTGGGATGCTTTCGCCTACGTCCGCGCCTACATCCGGGTTCTTGTACACCCGGGTAATTGTTTCTGGACATGAATGGGTTAGCTTTGGCTCCATTCTAGGCCACTGATTGGCTATTCATGGACATGCTCATATAGAAAACACACAAGACAGGATTTTTTTGGTGAGATCTCATTTTGTTTTTTATTCAGTAACAACAACAACAACGTGAGAACAACCACGTGAAAACTGAAGCCCAGAACAGTGGGGCTTGTACATTGAAAGAACTGAAGCCCAGAACAGGGGGCTTGTAAACTTAAGCCCAGAACGGCGGGCGTGTGTACATTGAAAGAACTTAAGCCCAGAACAGCGGGCGTGTGTACATTGAAAGAACTTAAGCCCAGAACGGGGCTTGTACATTGAAATGATGGGCGGCCCAGTCACATACGAGTACATCGCGGTCCTCGGCCTTGGGGTACTCGTCAAACATCTGTATGATGGTAGATAAGGGTCTTCCCCGGCATCGATGGTACAGGTAAAACAAGCAATATTGTCCGCACACGCTACTGGCCAGGCTTTGCAACGTTTGACTGTTCCAACACCACGTGTCTGTGCCTTGATCCAGGAAGTCTGTTAAATCGGGATGGAGGGGTGGCAGGCCGTACGGGGCAAAGGATTCGCCCTGCTGTTCTGTCAAGTACACGGCCACCCAATGTTCACCGGGCCGATCCATCGGGTCCGTGTTGAGAACGTAAGCAGCAGGATACATACGGTCTAATGGGAACACATCTCGGGCGAACACCCCTTGAAAGACCATACGTGTCTCTGGGTCATTCTCCAGCACGGTGGTTATCTGCTCTGTATCCATGTTAGGTGGAGAAGTCACACAGGACGTTGCGCGCTTTGTCCACTTGAATGATGTTGTCAAACTCGGCGTAGCAGATCACATTGACGGTGGTCGCGAGAGCTCGTGGAAAGTGGATTTCCAACCGTAAATTGCCTTGCTTGGCCAGGGCCAGCTGATGGTCGTTCTCTAAGGTGGGGGTCAGATCGAAACAGAACAACGTGTATCCGTTCCCGTAGTCCTCCCGACTGATCAAATTCCCTTCGTCCTGGTTGATTTGACCGGTGGCTGTAAGCAGGCTCTGATAGGCTCGAATGAAATTCCTGCGCCCAAAGTTCGATGTTAAGGCCGTGGCTGGCACCTGTTGTCCATCCACATGCAGGGCCACAAAATTTATGCCGAAATGTTTAAAGTCAAACGGATTCTCTGGGTAGGCTCCGCTGAAACTGCCATTTTCCACACAGGCCAGGATCAATCGCTTGGGTAGTTCCCCCAGGAACAGGTTTTCTTTGTTGGCGCCCATATTTCCAGCAGGCACAGAGAACACGTCGGATGGTTTGTAAACGTCGGATAGGGTTGGGCTGGTTTTGTTTCCAAGGCTTTCATGTGTCCCAATTGAACGGCTGGATTCGGTTTCATTTTTCGGACATACAGGACTGCGTCTTGGATGACAATCTTATAGTCAGCTGCATGCCCCTCTACGTCAGTGGCCATCAAGGCGAAGGTCGGAGGCGCCCGTATCAGTCGGATTTTGATGGGGATCTTGTTCAAGAGGTACCGGTCTTGCATGAACATGTCTGCGTGCAGTCGACCCATGAGATCCACCGAGGCACTGTTCGCAGTGAAAGCCTTCCGTTTGTTATATCCCACATTGTCCACCGTGTCCATGTGCTCGGATGTGTCCTGGTAGAATAAAGCGGTTGTCAGCTGAGATTGTTTAGCTCCTTGGCCATACGACAACAGTGTCTCGATGTAGGCTCGATAGGGGTACGTGTTGGTCGAGTCACTGATGAGTTTGTTGCTGAGAAAAATATCCACCTGTTGAAACATCGAGTGCAGCCAGAGATTCGTCGGGCCCACCGTTGCAGCTTGGATGATTCTGGTGCCAGCCCCATTGACCACCTTGGCTTTCACATACAAGTATGTATGGGCTAAATCCACATAGGCCGTATCCGCATTACTGATGGTGAACTCGATGGGCCCTGTTTCGTTGATGCTGGAGAGCGGGAGATGCTCCACCCATAATCCTTGTTCGGCACTGGTCTGTGTGGGCGGCACGGTCCACAAATCAAATTTACTGTTGGTGGAGGGGCAGGACTCGGCGTGGATCAAGGACATGTTTTAAGAAAAGATATCCTGGGTCTTCGATGTGCGTCGTCGCTGGGTCGGTCGTCGACTGGTGCGTGGTCTCGGTGGGGCAGCTCTTTATTCCCTACGGTGCGTTGTGCTTTGGCCACCAAGACGCCTCCCGCTTCTTTAGCCCGCCGTTTCAAGGCTTCTTTGGGTGCCGTACCCCCAAGACATCACCGGCCACTTGCAGTCCACTGCGTACCGCTTGTTTGCCGATTGCTTTCACCCCACGCGTCACCAAGGGCAGGAACGTTTTGACGATGCTCCCGAGTATGTTCCCAAGTCCATGTCCTCGTTGCATGCGTGCACCGCTAAAGACCGGAAAGCCACCCCCGGCCTGATGGGCATAATAGTCCATATAGCTGCGTGCATCGCACTCGTAAGGTACTTTCATTATGCAAAGTGGGGAGCACGTGCTTGTCGAAAATGAAGTGTCAGCACCACTTTTCCTCGTTCGAATGCCACCGGTCGTCCCGTGTCATCTCTTATATCCACCGTGATCGTGTTGATGTCTGTTTGTCGTACGGGCATGTAGAGCATGTGGGTGAAACTGTGGGTCACTTGATCTCCATACGTCTTTTTAATGGGGACCACCCGTAACAGAGGTGTGTTGATATCGCCCACGATGTGGTTGTCCACCACGTCCGAGTAGACGTAGAGTCCGTACATACCCGACTTCATATCCATCGGGATCTCGCCTTGGTGGGCGGTGGGATCAGCGAACGTCAGTAGATCGACACCCAGCATTTGCTGTAGGATAGGACTCAGTACGACACTCGCGTTGGCGGTGACGATAAGTTGTGCCTTGTCGTTGTGTGCGTTGTAATCGAAGTCCATGTGATTCTTGAAGGGAAAGGATTTGATGGGTTTTGATGTATTCGTGATCTCCCGTAGAGCCTTATAATGCAACAGTCTTGTCAGCCCACCCATGAACTCCTTGGGGGTATCGTATTGGCCTTCGGGGAGGGTGAGTCGGGTATCTTTTCCTTCGTAGGTCACCTCGTACCACACTTCATTGGCTCGCACGTTGTACCACGAGTAAGGGTATTGGATATCCACGAGGCCACATTCCCATCGTCCAGGTAAATGCAACGGTTGCGGTAACTGGGTGACGTACTTGGCCACGGTGTTGTCAGGAAACACATCCAGCGAACTGTTACTGGGTAGGGTGAGGTAAAACATGGCGACTGAGCTGTCCTGCTGCTGCTGTTGGTTTTAATAGGTGTTCCAGGCCTTGGGCGGTTGTGTCCGGCGTCGTGTTCGTCGCGTTGACTTGCTACGTGTCACGGCTCTGGAGATGTGGGGTGTCCTGATCGAGGGTGGTTTTTTAAAGGCCTGAACAGAAGGTGCCCGTTGTGGTGGTGGTGTTTTGGGGGGTGACTCCGGTTCCCATTCGGATTCCCAAGAAGGTAGTGGGCCACTCGGTGAGTCACGCTGCATAAAGGCCCAGCGGTGGGGGTTCCTCACCAATTCCTGTGGTACATGCATGTCTTTCAAGCCTTGAGCGAAGACCTCCCATCCTCGAGGATCCGTGTGCGACCTGCGTTGACGCATCAGGTCATTCACTAAATCCGTCATGTGCGTGCCGGGAACCACCTGTTTCTGTACCAGGAGTTCGCCTTTATCATTCCAAGTCATGTTAGGATTCTGTTTCATCCGTTGTAATACCAGGCCAGCTTGTTTCTTGAACGATGCAGGTACACTCTTCAGCACTTCGTCTTCCACCCACTGTGGGGCTGTGGGTGGTACCCCTGGTAATGGCGGCTGTTGGAGCGGTGCTGAAGTCGGCGGTGTGTCACGTGGTGGTGATGGTGGTGGTGGTGGGGTAGAGAGGGTTTTGTATTGGTCCATGAACGTCATGTACCGTTGAAGCGTCTCATTGTACCGTTGTACTTTCTCACTGTCGCTTAACCGCGGTCTCTGTAAGATCTGTTGCATCTCTCCATCGAGGGTGTTTATGGTCTTCACCGTAGGTGGGACAGGGTAGGGCGATTGGAGGTTTTGAAGGAACCGTGGTTCTACGAGGACCATTTTTTTCGTGTGGTTCATTGTCGGCCGAAGAGTCCACCCAATACTGGATCCAACACGGAAACGGCCAACGGTGCTAAGATGGCCCCGAGAAAGCCGCCTTTCTGTAACACCTTTTTCTTTTGTGTTTGAGGGACCCGCTTCTGGACTAGGGTTCGGAGACCTGTCTTATGCTTGGCCAACTTGGTCTTCTGAGCCGGAGTCAGTGGTACGTTGCCTTTAACAGGTTGTACCCGATCTCGCACAGACAGCGTACAAGGTCAGGGTCCGCACCGCGTACAATGGTTCGGACCAACTCGGGTGGGGCCGTCTTCAATACACGGAGCGTCGGGGCGTGCTTCCGTACTCGCGCAGACATCATGTACAACTAATGCTAGAACCCACAACTCTGCCCTTTTTATCCACCTCAGAGAACAGAGACAAAGTCAACCATGCTGTGGTATTCATTCTTTTCATTATCCCCATTATCAAACACACAGACCCCAGCTGGGGGAGCCACTGTGGGTGTGTTTACATTATTTTTGCATGTACACGTGATGGGCCTCTCCTGGAAAGATGCCGGTCCGTAGTCGAAGGTGGTCGGGGGTGGCTTGCTTGAGGTCGAAGAGCATATACCCTGCTGAGGGGTTGTGGCATCTTTAAAGGCTTCCATCGCAAACGGTGTGCGGCCGGGATACATCTGTCTCGCCAGGTGCAGCAGTTGAGTGGTATCTCTCGGGTTTTTGAAGACCACCAGGTAGTCGGCATTTAAGCTGATGTTCCGATGTTCTTTGTTTTTTTACTGAACAGATTCTGCACAATGTAGATGATGCTGAGCCGTCGATGGTGGCTGCCTTTGGTAAAGAGTTGGGTGACCCGCGCATCCGTCTCCGCCATGAGATCATCCAGAACCACCAAGGTGTCGGGTTCCAAATCGGCCAGGTTGGGTAGGCCTTCCACGAACGTGATGTGGGGCATTGCTGCACACGCTGCCTGCCATTCTCCGTAACATCACACGACTCGGGCAATGGGTGGGGTGATCATGCTGTCGACGTGTTGAAGGAGATTCCGGACGAAATGCGTTTTGCCGAAGCCCGTAGGTCCTGCGATGACGCAAGTGAAGGGATGCTGCCACCGAGGGTCCATGGTTCGAGCTGTATCCGTTGTCGTGGTAACCCGCTCTTGTAAATTTGGTACGAGTGAAATGGAGTGGTGGGTACAATGTCGGTCGTCGTTGTCTGTTCACTGTGAGGGATGCTGGTGGTGGGTACAACGTCGGTCGTCGTTGTCTGTTCACTGTGAGGGATGAAATCCGGTGGGTCTTCAGACGTAGTGGGTGTACTTGGTGTAGGTGTGGAGCTTGGTGTGGAGCTCGATGTTGCTTGTACACGGGGTGTGTTGGTGACTGCGCTCGATACGGGGTTGACTGGTGCTACCTGTAGACCGGTTTCACTGGTGGCTGGTGTTCTCAGTTGGTTAAGTAACGTGCTGACATAGGCTACGTCGTAAAACATACCTCCGTACAACACACTCAGCAGGGTTAGCACTATCACCACAAAGCTCACTTGCGCTTTGCGCGTTTTGGGAGACGCTGTGTTCAGAGGCAGCTGCTGTTTGTCGATAGCACTGTGGTCGGACGTGGAATGAAGGATGACGGCAGTGGTGTCTGGCTTTATAGTCGTTTCACCTGGTTGGCAGCGACCCAGGAATTGAAGGAACTGGGTCAGCCTTGCCATTTGACGAAATGAAACAGTTTGCCACGTCGACGTTCCGTTTTCAAAATCTGCTCCACCGTGTAGTAGTCTTGCTGTGTTTTGACGACAGGCTGTAATTCCGTCTCGTAAAACGTCCCTAGCAACGGTTCCCCTTGAAGATCTTCCAGTTCATAGACTCGCTGCTGTCGGGGTAGGCGCCGTTTAATCAGGAAGTGCTCATCGCTCCAGTTGGGCAAGTAACTTTTCTCGAACTTGCCCTTGACTTTACTGATCCGTACAGGGTCCCCCACCTTGTACACCGCCTTCGGCGTTCGCTGCGATGGCGTGGGGTACAAGACACGCCGGACTTGGGCTTCATTGCGTTGGGTCACGGTAATGGGGGCTCTCTCTATACTCCGATGATAGGCTCGATTGTAACCACTCACAAGTTTCGAGAGAACATCGATGTACCGCCTTGTATTCTTATAGGTGAAATATTTATAAATGCGGCCTTTGAATGTCCTGTTGAACCTTTCCACCACGGAAGCCTTGGTCTCGTTGTACGTATGGAAGAAAAACACCTTCTGGGCTTTCAGAAACTGTTGGAACGGTCTGTTCAGGAATTCCGTGCCTTCGTCGGTTTGCAAATACAAAGGTTTGCGCCCGGTCTTAAAGATGTCTTTGAACGCCGCTATGAGATTCGCCCCCGTTTTCGTCCGGATGGGTACCACCCACGCATACTTGGATAGGATATCGATGCACGATTCCCATCATATCGACCAAATCCGCTTGCCACTGGGCATCTATTCCTCCCACGATGACCCGGTTCCGTAGAAAATGGCGACGGACAGATCGATGTAAGGTATAGGTGTCTTGTCTTCTTAACCAATCTCGGACTTGGGCACGTTGTATCCCCTGGGGTTTGGCCGCTCGATAGAGAGCCGACAATGCACTATAGGCCGCCGGACTGTCGGGACTGTAGTATAAGTTATCCAACACCTTCTCCCAGCGCTTCATGGTGACAAATGATGATGGACCCTGGCTCTATCGTTTATTTATAACGGGTATATCTTGGGCCGGAGTTTCTTTCTGATTTTCTTCGTTGGCTTCCACAGTGTCCATGGTAAATGACCAGTCCAACTCGTCTGATGACCGCTTGATAAGCACTTGATCCACATCTACCACGGCATCTTCCAATGCAGACCATAGATCAGGGTGAAGGGTAAAATGCACTGTACCCCCATCTAGCCGAGCCAACTGAGCAAAGAAAGGGCCGCGTCGGATGTACACATCGTGACACAAGTGGATGAGGTCGCCGTCCAGTTCACCAGACAACACCCGTTTGAATTTGGTCCAGCCCTCCCGGGACAGACGAATGTGGGCCGGGCACGGTTGTGTAGGGTCCGCATCACAGATGTCTCCCACCTCCTCCATGATATCGACCTTATCCGCATACACGTGCAGGAAAATCTCGGGGGTCAAGCTGAGATACGCCAGTATTATATGCTCCGTCATGGTCAGTACGTGAATGGTACCAGATTTGGTCCAGATTTGACTGTCTCTCGTATTTATAGGGAGAACCCCGTGAGATCAAAGGATCGGGTGGTCAAAGTCTAGCCGGGTAATCAATGGCATCGTCGTCTGGTTCATGGCTAGACATTTGTTCATTGGGTTCTGCCGCCGCTTCTCTCAGGGCACGAGCCCACTCCAACTCGTCTGATGACCGCTCGTCCGGTGTAAACAGCTGGTCCACGATGGGCACCACTTTCTCGAAGGCTGTCCACAGATCGGGGTCTAGGGTGAAGCCTCGCGTAGGGTCTTGGTAGCGGCCCAGGCGTGGGAAGAAGGGTCCACGGTGTACGTAGATGGCATTGTCTATGTGGATGAGGTGTCCGTCGAGCTCGCCGCTCAACACCCGTTTAAATTTGGTCCAGCCGTCACGGTGTAGCGTAACCGTATTCGATACGGTCTCAGCGGGCGACCAGCAAACATCTCCACGGTCTTCCACGAGGGTGACTTTATCTTCATAGACGTGTAACCCCACCCGGGGTGTAAGGGGAAGGATGGCTCGTAGGACTGGTGACATGCTTGATCCAATGACGAACGGTGAATGACACACACTCTGTCTGACCCTCGTATTTATGGTGAGGTCCCACTGTCAATGCCACAGCGCCAGGGTCAATAGGGCACAGACTATTGTGAGGCCAACCAGCCGTCGCTGGTTCCGGCGTGAGCGCTCGTGGTCCATAGCCCGAGCATCAAGGATGGCTGTCATAGTCCAGTAGTGGTGAGTGATGGCACACCTCTCCATCGAGTGCACTCTGTCGAGGACCGCTTCTGTGAACTCGTTCAGGATCTGGCGTCGCCCCTCGTTGTCGTCGCCATCTGCAAACATGGACCGGACCACTGCTCGGTAACCCGTGAGTGAATTAACCACGGTGGCATGCTGTAAAATGCGAGTCGCATAGGGCTGGATCTCCGTCATGGCTCTGCAACCGTAGAAATGAAGGTGTGGGATCCAGAGGGACGTGTTTTATAGACCATGTCACACATGCGCGCCTAGATGTAGCTCTACGGGTGTAGTCCGTGATACGTACTATTCTGATTGGTTATGTGGCTCCTATAGAGATAGTACCTTATCGACAATGGGGACTACTTGTTCCAAAGCCGTCCATAGATCGGGGTCCAGGGTAAAACCACCGTCGTTCAGACAGAGGTGTCGAGCGAAAAAGGGACCGCAGAAAATGTAGACGCCGTCACACAGGTGAATGCTATCTCCGTGCAGGTCACCCAACACCACCCGTTTCAAGGTAATCCATCCTTCCGGTGACAAAGAGACGTGCGCTTGGGTTCAGGCGTACACCACCACCTAAGTCCGCTATCGATGAGGTCCACTCGTTTGGGGTACAACAATAGGGTGCAGCCAGGTGTAAGCCTCCGGGTAGCCACAGTCCCTTCTTTCACCTCGGGGTGTAGTAAGTCATCCACCTCGGGGAGTACATCTTTCAGTGCCATCCATAAGGGTGGACAGAGTGTGATATAGGTACCTCCACTCTGTTCCAACCGGGGAAAAAGGAAATCCTCTCCAGCAGTGCGTATGTGCACGCCGACTTCTACGTGCATGAAATCCCTTTCGGGCTCTTTTCCCTGTAACAATCGTGTCAATAGAGTCCAGCCTGATAGCGATAACAAAATCTTCACCTTCTGCGGTGCGTCTTGGACCAGCTCCAGGTGATCGTCATTGACGATGAGGTAGACGTCGGACGTCAGTTGGAATAACGCAAGCTCTGTTCCGCTCGCTGCCATGGTGGGGAATGAAAAGCGAACGGTTAGAGAGGTGGCTTTATAGTGTACCTGTTGGGTAGGGTTTTATACATCGTGTGAGTCATGGGCACTTGTTATATTCGCTTGCGCCATAAGGTCAATAAGGTTAGAAATGCGCTTTTTTCTACTACGCCCTGTGACGGCCCTTCGTGAATGGGCGTAACCTGTGAACATCATAGGAATGCATGTAATAACCTGTCTGTGGGGTTTTTCCACAATGTCGTTCACCTTCGTGTCTTTTCGGGTACGTCCGTGTCTTTTCGGTAAAGTCCGTGTCTTTTCGGTAAAGTCCGTGTCTTTTCGGTAAAGTCCGTGTCTTTTCGGTAGCGTCCGTGTCTTTTCGGTAACGTCCGTCATCCGGGTATATATGAGTGTCTTGAGGGGGGCGACTGTATGTGACGTGTTGTATGTGTTTTTCTCGGCGACGGCCGTGTCTATCATCCAGGCACATCACGTCTGCGCCTGCATTGGGGTATGTATGAGGGTCTTCATGCGCGCGCGCTGCGGATTCACCCACGCACTGCCGGTGATGACGCGCGCGCTGCGGCATCAGATCACCCGCGCGCGCGCGCGCTGCGGCCGGGGCGGGCCGGGCCGGGCCGGAAAAACCCCCGGAGGTTGAACATCCGGGCGTCTAAGAGAAAATTGGAACTCTTCTGGGTTTGGAGGTGAAACCCAGAAGTGACGTCACAACCCACGTGACCTGCGCAGCAGAATGGAAACGACACCCTAGTCTAGCCCCCTCACATAGGCTTCACATGGATACCTCACTCGATCCCATCGGCCCACTAGTGGCCCACCTAGACCCCAAAACGTCTATTTCCATACCCTTTGTCCACTGCGCATGCGCAGAGTGACGATATTTCAACCCCGCACTCACCCCATCAGATGCCCCCTCACATAGGCTTCACATTGATACCTCACTCGATCCAATCGGCCCACTAGTGGCTCCCCTAGATCCCAAAACGTCTATTTCCATACACTTTGTCTATTGCGCATGCGCAAAATGACGATATTCCTACCCCACATCCATCCTATCGGTTGCCCCCTCACATAGGTTTCACATTGATACCTCACTCGACCCCATCGGACCATTAGTGGCCCACCTAGATCCCAAAACGTCCACCCCGTATGGACCTATACACCCATAGCCATGCAGTATAGGCCTATGGGCCTACCCAGGCCTCAGTGACTTTTTCAAAAAAATTCACCGTTTCGCTCCGGGACCCTTCGCATCGTGTTCTAAATGACGAGACGTGAAAAACAAATCCAAGCAACCCATATCACAATGAACGTGTGTGAATTTCCCAGGTTGGACCTATACTTCCCATGGCCAGCCTATGGGCCTATATACAGACCTCGGTGACTTTTCCAAAAATTTCACCGATTCGCTGCGGGACCCTTCCCATTGTCATTTTCTTGGCGAGACGAGAAAAACGCGACCCCACAAGCCATAGTAAAGCTATTGTATAATACAGACCCCTATTGTAGGGGTAAAGTCCGTATTCCGCTTTTTATAATTTCGGGAAAAAATTCTAATTTTACATGCACCCATCCCATTCCATTGACTTGATAGGCAGGTCCCAATAAGCCCGGGGACCGATATTAGCCCTTTTGGCTAGGGTTGATAGGTGTTTTCCCCTATTTTAGGGGTAAAGTCCGTATTCCGCTTTTTATAGTTTCGGGAAAAAATCCTAATTTTACACGCACCCACCCCATTGACTTGATAGGCAGGTCCCAATAAGCCCGGGGACCGATATTAGCCCTTTTGACTAGGGTTGATAGGTGTTTTCCCCTATTTTAGGGGTAAAGTCCGTGTTCCGCTTTTTATAGTTTCGGAAAAAAATCCTAATTTTACATGCACCCACCCATGACTGGATGCCCCTTCACGAATGCTTCACTTTGATACCTCACTCGACCCAATCGGACCATGCGGCGTATTTCAAGTCTAGGGACTACTTTTTCTCCGCGGAAGCTTTTTCCCGCGACCGCATCACCACCAGACCGCATCACCGCGGAAGAATAATCTGACCTCCGTGACATCTTCGGTCACCTCCGTGTACGACATTGTGGGAAAAACCCCACAGACAGGTCAGTACATGCCTTGATCACGTGATCGCCACGTGACCACCCCCTTAAATTTTACCCGGGGGAACAAATAAGTAGGTCAATGCGCGTTTAAATCACGGCTCCCTACTACTCACCTCTATGTCCATACACGGCATTGTTGACCTTTGTACTAGACAACACGAATACATAATGACGTCTCTCTATGTAATTGAGTCCAGGTACATGAAACAACTGTACTGGAGTTTTATATGGAGAGAATTACAAAGTTATTTCAAGCGTGATATATCATCGATATCACGGAGAAATAGTAGTCATTTTGTAGAGTTCTGTTTGTTCTACACGATGCAAAAACGAAAATTTGTGCAGAGTTAACTGCTGATTATTGACAAGCTCCAAAGTAGACGACTAATTAAAATGGACAGACTTTAGTATGAACGTCCCATACCTCAGTAATACGTCACAATAGATCGACCAGGTCGGAGCGCGACAATAGATTAGCAAAGAGCAACGCTGAAGGGGGAAAAAATCCATCTCGGAATTTGAATGCTTCGGGTAGTCCGATCTATCAAGGCTACTTTGAAGTATGAACGGAGAAATCGGCCTGTGCACGACGATGAGCTCAATTAGATTGCATGTTTATTTGTATCGCAGCAAATTGTGGAAGAAAAAAAAATTACAGTGAAACCTGTAAATACCGACACCTGGATAAACCGACCACACTTTAAATATCGACATTATCCAGAACTCCCAATACTTAAAGGACCAGGTATGTTTAGGTGGGTAAATGGCCCCAGAACAGGTGCGGTAGAAGTGCCAAAAATAAAATATTACAAATATAAAAAATTGTTCAGTTGGCATGAAGTTCACTATTATATTGTATACCGGTACTCAGAAAATGTTCAAGGCACGGAGTCTCATCAATCTCGAATAACAGGGCCGTGAAATACTGCATTCGTGCAAAGTCGCCGATTTTGAGGCGAAAACACCTCATATTTCTATACACACATGAAGATAAACGATAATCAGAACCAGCTTGATACAGCATACTCGCTGTTCAAATACGTAGTAGTAAACCAAATCTGGTTCTGGTTATCGTTTATCTTCATATGTTTACAGAGAACAATAGGAATTGTTTTCACCCCAAAATCAAATACTTTGCACAAATTCACTACTTTACGGCCCTGTTACTCGAGAATCATGAGACTCAGTGCCTTGAATTTTTTATAAGCATACAATATAATATTGTACTCTATGCCAATTGAACAATTTCTTGTAGTGGAAGAATTTCATTATGGTACTCTGTATTGCACCTGACCTGGGGCCATTCTCCCATCTAAAGATACAAGGTCCTTTAACCCTATCTGGCCTGGGCTTTTTGGGACGTATCCTGGCCTTGGGGGGGAGGGGGGGGGGTCGAAATGGCCTCCCCCTAATTATTGTTCTTACCCCTTGAGCCAGGGGGCTGAAACTTACCACACTATACCCTTGGTCCAAGATCTACCAGAAAATGTAAAAAAAAAATCCAAGATGGCCACTTTGATGACGTTTCAGTGACGTCATTTTCAAAAACGGCATTTTTTGGTCGATTTTTCGGTCGGATTTCCCGAATTTTTATTTATGCAATTTCTCCGCAAAACTTCATGATAAATTAGTAAATATTAGTATATTATTCGCGGAAAAGCAGAAATTTTGAAGAAATATGACAAAAACATCACTTTTCTGGTACCCCACGTGGCCGCCATCTTGAATTTACCCATGACCCTCAACTAGGGTTGATCATGCAGATGGGCTCAAAATGACCCCAATATAATAAACCATAAAGTCCATTTTTTTGTCATTCCGGAGATAGCGCAGAAAGTTGCCCCTCCCCCAAAGGCCAGGTAGGGTTAAAGTATTTTGATAAACCAGAACCCTTTACAGACCAACACTATAATCTGGTCTCAAGCATGGTCTGTTCAACGTTTCCCCGTACTTGATTGATGTTTTTAAATCTACATTTTCGCTTCCCTATTCTGCCACTCTCTGAAAGGTTCCATTCTGTCCTCTGTTACTTAAGAGGAAAGTTAATATCGAACATGGTTCCGGGTAGAACAAAACCCCCTCCTCTTTAGAATTGTGTAACCAGGTTGGTTGTGAATGGACAACATTAGGATTTGTTCCCTTGGTTTTATGTTGAGTTATATGTTTAATCTACGTATTTTGTTAGGTACTGCTGCATGTGTAAATGTTTCCTGGTATTTATTAAATTTGCAACTTCAATAAAGCCTCAAGATTTCGGGTGGAAACTTGACACAAACACTTCCATTGCCTTTTCTTCTCTGTGGCGTCAGGACATTTTGGCAGGCGACATCTCGGCCCACAACATGTCGACAGTAAGTGGAGCGTACAACATTTCGGCAGTCAGTTTTTATTTATTGTTAATTCTACCTTTGACACTGAATTTAAACTTCTATTATAGATAGAACAAAAAAATGCTTACATGTAAGTGATTTATTATTCACCTTCTAAAACGTACACCTCAAGTGCAGCATGGAATGTGCATTGTCTATCTGTAATTAAAAAAACTGATTTTAATGGGTATTATTTCAATTCATTTAAAAAGTACCTTAAAGAGTCACCTTGAGGTAGGCACAAAATTGGCATGTTTGTTTGTTTGAAATTGTAGTTTAAGGGCCGCTTCTCATACGAATTTCGTGGTCCATTACCCTCCGTTGCCGACTGTATATGCTGCGTGCCTTAGCTGATATCATTAATATAAGCACCAAGCTTATTTATCCACTGTTTTCAGGGCAGTGGCCCATCCACACAATGCTTTATTTGAATTTCGTTATACATTTCTTGTTGTTCATCAGATATGGTTACAAGCGCTATGTTTTCAAATAAATAACAAAAATGATGGTGAAGAGAGATATCACAAGAGAGAATGGTTTGTCATTTAAGTTATTCTAGTAAATACTCTTCGCGTGGTTGATTCTTTGTCTTTGTATCCCTCTCGTACACAAAGCCGTCCAGAAAAAAGACTGGCAAAATTGCGGGGGATTCCAGAAATCTGTATCTGTGAATATCAGGGCACAGGATGGCAGGCTATACGTCCAATTTATGGGTAAGTCGACGAATCAAATTTCTTGTTAGATACCGGGTCTGGGTCGGATTCTTTCGGGGTCGATATTCCTGTGTCTGGACGTTCTTTTTCCAGGGTCATCGTCAATTTGAGTCGTCTCAGTCTAGGCTGCTTTTGGTCGGGCCTGTCCGTGTTCATCAGTGATGTAATAATAATGATAATACATTTTATTTAAAAATATACCTCGATAGAATCCGATAGGCCACAGACCTCTTTTCATCGGCGTCGAGGAAGATATTAGATATGTACAATAACAAAGCAAACATAGCTTTTAAATAATAGTGGAATTTTCAAGTAAAAATTTGGATAGAAAGTGTTTATAACAAGCCGATTTAAATGAAGTCAGGGAAGCGCAGCTTCTCACTGATAATGGAAGGTCGCTAAACAGTTTTGGATCATTTAACTTAAAAGATTTCTTAAAAAGTTCTGTCCTTGCAAGGGGAACTTTTAAAAGCAGACCTTGGTCAGATGACCGTAGGCATAACTAAACAAGTGAGAAATGACTACATTGTAGTCAAAACCTGCGGCAGTGGCAATAATACACTGAAAGGCATATCAGCGAAGGTAGTGGTAATTGTAGAAAGAAGCGCCATCTGCCAGTGTTTTCATGCCAAGGGAAGTAATTTTCAACTTCTAACCCACAATTGTAGGAATTGCGTAATGGGTCTGATACCATATATATATGTTTCTGCATTTACGTGTGCTATCATCTGCAAACTGAATACCTTGACACTCCTTTCCATGCAGCAAGTCAATACCAAGACATGGTTTGCTCCTTCTTAATAAATGATTACCTATTTAATTCTTAGGAAATATTACCTTTTCGAAGGTTGCTAATTTTATTGAATTCTTTATTTAAAAATCAAATTCTGCAAATAAGAAACATTTCTAGTCAGTATCTATGAATATCTCCCTATACTCAATTCGCGAATATGTTTGTCACTAAATCATTCCGAAGGTGATTTAAATGCGAAATGTCAGGGCTAGTTCACTAAACGAGGTCTGTGTGTAAGAGAATGATGTCGAATTGTCGGTATTATCTTTTGGTACATCAAATTATTGCATTCACGAAAATGGCTGCCATGTTAAAGTCAATATGAAAGGTATCTAAGTATCAAAATCAAACTCAAAAATCACTCCAGGAAATCAAGGCTCTAGCTTTTGACAACGAGGTCAAATAGATTGCTTTTATGGTCAGTATCTGCTAATATATGACGTAATTCCATTCGTAAAACTGATTGACAAAGTAACGAAAATTGTGAAGTGTAGAACCAGTAAATTCTAGCAGAAATGGGCTCTGACTTGAGAGAATGATGTCAAATGCAATATGTTTCTGCCCATTATCTGCTGATACACATAAGTATTGAATTTACGGGAGTGAATCTAAAGGGATTCTGAGTGCCGAAGAGGACGGGAACATCAATACCAGCGAAGCAAGGCCCTGGCTTGCGAGAATGAGGATAGAGAGGCCGTGTTCCGAAAGAGGATCATTCAAAATAGCTATGTGCCAAATTTCATGCTTGTAACCGAAAGTGCACAATAAAAACTGCACAACTATGATGTATTGTTCGCTCACAGGGTTGTCTAACTCATTAAATACAAAATAGTGATTTCTGTATTATAAAACCAGTTGCGCATAAAGTCAGCTTTGAGTATTATCAATATTATCGGTTTCGCTAAGACAGTAAGTGCCAATCCAGGGATTGGAGGGTCATTGTTTCGATTCCCACAGAGGGTTAAATTATTCTTCCTTTCAAAATATATTTTTATATATGCGAATTGCTTGGGGGGTAAAGTTAAACATGATACCAAATGGTCATATCTATATAAGTTAAACATCTTTATTCGGCGAAAGTTGGTGAGTTGTTCCCTAACTTCTGAAACGTAATTGTTGCGTTTGTTTTTATGATGCATGGTCTATAATTTGATACCAAGTATTATTCAATGTTAATCATAATGACAATGCGTTGCTTGTCTAATTCGTCACCAATTTGTGAATTATCTAGATTGGGTAGATAAAATGATTACTAGAAGTATTGAACTTATTTTTCTACTTACTAAGACAGTCGCCTATGACTGTATGCAAATTAGCCGAACCACTGACACGGTTGCGGCTCATCTTCCTTGGTATATAAGCAATTCAAGGATCTTAAAGTGTATATACATGTACATACTGTTCAGTGAAAATGGTAATATCTGAATACATTGACTGATGTGTCGATCGACAGCTTTTAAGCGATTGAAGTTTCCTATGTGTTGACGTAAGAGAATTGATGTCTGAACGGAAATCAACGAAGCAATAATTCATTCCACCGAATATAGTTGCAAATGAATTCCAACGTGCCTGAAGACAGGGTTGTCATGTGAGATCGGAGGTTGAAAAGAAAAGCGTGGCAGAGATCACACTCTCTTAGCGCATGCGTATTTCAAAAAGTCACAAGAAGAACAAGAACAACAATGCAAGCCTCCCGTAGACCTGCGTGCCGCAGGTAAAAATAGTACAGAAGAGAGTTTGTAGAAATTGTGTTTCTCCCTATCGGTAAATGGGGAGAGGGTAGCGGAATAGCACCACTAAACCTTGAAATATAATCATCACACAAACAGGTGACATGTGTTCACGCATTTATACTATAACTAGCTGTAGATGAATCAATAGATTAATTACGTAGACAACTCAACGATTAAGCAAATAAATAAATTAATTAATGAATAGCGATTATCATTATTCGGTGTAGCCTCGAGTTTGCTGCCCCTGATTGAATTCACTTGTTCCTAGTCCTATCGTCATATCAATTTGTTTTCTCTCTCTCATCAGTTTTAGCAGTTTAACTGCTCTTTCATTTCCTGCGATATCGACATGGGCTATATCAGAGAAAGATCAATACACAAAACCCTAATTTCTCTGGCTAAATCTTTGATTTGTTGAATTAGATCGGGTCTACTTTGGAATTCTTAATTAGGCATCCCTATGGATGCCTTATGTGTTTGTCAGTTTCTTCTTTCTTCGCGGGTGGTTGGGTGGGTTCAGGTTACTGTTGCTTCAATGCATTTTGCTGAGAAGCAACAGGAACTTGAATATGTGATGTCTAGCACTGTAATATCACTTGTCTTTATTGCACCATGTAAGCGTCCTGTCTGTGTCTTGTGCGCTGTCCTCAGTGTTTTATAGGGTGGATGGAGGGTGTCTGGTTCCATGCTGCTTCAAAGATTCTTCTTTGAAGTAGCAGGAACACAACTGGGCTGGGTGGTGCTTAGTTGGTTCGTCGTGATATAGCTGAAATATTGTTGAAAGCGACGTTAAATTCTATTCACTCACTCACTTCTTCTTTCTTCTGCTTCTTCCGCTTCTTCTTTTCCCCACTTTTCTTTTCCGTCGGATAACTTATGAATGCCTTTGTCAATCAACTTTAAATTTGTGGTGCATATTGGTCCTGACTTGGGGAAGACACCTATTGTTTTTCAGCAACCGGGAAGTGAGTTTTTATCTACAAATCCCCTTATATGCAAATTTCTCTTTTGTTTAATCTTTTCCGTTGGATAACTTCCGAATGCCTTCGTCAATTAACTTCAAATTTGTTGTGCATATTGCTGCTGTCTAGGGGAAGACATCTATTGTTTTTAAAGCTCTGTCCGAGACTGGATACTTGTGTTTTATCTACAATTTTTGTTATATGTAAATTTTCCATCTGGACCATATTGAAGTGGCTGCCTCTGTTTGGGTACCAATTTCATATTATCATTTGCATAGATAGTACACTGGTGATTGGTTCACGGTTATGACTGTCAAAATAGTCTGAAACCATTTGCATCTAACGTACATTCAGTTCCTGGTTTACAGCCAATTCAATTGTGTACAGTATAGTGATTTTAGACCCTGGAACATGTACATGTATATACATTTCTCCCACAAATGAATTAAACAGAGACAGTGGTCTTGTAGATTTTAAAGCCACTGACATAGATACATTTATTCAAGAACATCTCGATGCCAAATCTAGGTAGGAGGTACAGGTAACAAGACCATGTGATTGTTGTTGTTTTTTGTGTTGATCCACTTATAGGTGGCGACACCTGCAGGGCAAGGTCAAATTTAATTTCCGGACAATGCTTTTTGAAAAACTGAACAGATTTTTGTCGGGAAAAAAGTTGTTTTGGACTTAGAAAATTGTTCCTGTCCACGCTATGTCTCCTGACCGACACCCTCCGCACCCCCACCCCCCCACTCTCATATATATGGGGGATTATATGATGCTTCAACCAATGCACTACCCTTGGGACACCAAATGTTACACAGCTTCTCAGCCTCATGTGATACTAACCTACCTAAGGTATGAGATGCAGTGTACATTGTTTATACACACACACACATGCCGAATCACCTATAATATATTCCTCTATGGTAATTAGTAATAGGTTGATGACATTATTTTATTTCAGAAGTACAATATGAAATAACCGGCGGGGGTTATACGTGTCGCCTTAAATTTCCTTCAATCCTGTTATCAAATCATTCTATTCCACATCATATGATTGACCATAAATCTTTTGCAGGAACAGGCTTATTTCAGAAGTATAAATTTAATATGAAATAAATGGCGAAGGAATCTCCGCAGTACCGAACCCTTGTTAGTTTTGAATTTTGTCTCGACTTAAACGAAGGACACCATTTCCTTCAATTTTGCTATCAAACAATTGTATTTCGCTTCATATGATTTACCCTAAAGCTTTTGCATGAACCATTTGTGTCCACTCTTGTAACTCACTATATTAATTAAAACTGAGTTCCTACAGTTAGGGCGCACACTGTGCATATGAACAATTCACTGAATTGAATTGAATTCAGCCTTGTGATTCTTCAGACGGACAGATGATGGCATGCAGGTGTCAGTGATGTTGTTTCATGCGCAAGGAGCACATCTACCACTACCCTCGAGAAGAGCATGTCCACTTCCCCGGGGCGCCGAGCCCCACCCTCTATCTCCAAAACTAGCCCGACGTATTGCGTTTGAGCATTTATGTATCCAATATATCTCGGCAGACATTTATGTCTAGTCTACAATATTGGTATGATTCTGCCACCGCTCAATGAATTGCAACCCCAAAAGAGCTCGATTTATCAGGCACAGACCCATGTTTTCGAAGTTGGTAAGTGGGCCCCTTGCCTAAAGATCTTGCTTGAAAATGTTTCCCGTGTCAATCCGCCTCTAGATAGCGCCACTTGGAGGCCAAGTTAATTTGCATTTCCAAACAATCACTTTTGAAAACCTTAAGAATTCTTTCCAAACTTGGTGTGTGGGTACTGACAAGATCTGACTTGATATTGTTTATCGTGTCGATTCGTGTATAGGTGGCGCCACCTGAAGGCTAAGTTAAAAGTGTTTCCAGACAATAACTTTTGAGAACCTGGACCGATTCTTTCCAAATATGGTTTGTGGGTACCTCGCCTCAATATCTCGCTTGGCATTGTTTTTTTTGTGCCGATTCACGTATAGGCGGCGCCACCTGGGGTCCAATTTGAAATTATGTTTCCGGACAATAACTTTTAAAAATTTGAATAGTTTCTTTTCACGTCTCGCTTGGGATTGTTTTTCATATTGACCTGCTTATAGGTGGCGCCACCTGTGAGCCAAGTTAACATTTTGGTAAAACTGAACAAATTCAGTTTTCTATTTGTCTCTATTTTTCTATTTTTTTCTATTTCTATTTGTCACGGGATCTTGCCTCAAGATCTCGGTTGTGATTGTTTTTATGCCTATCTGCCTATACGTGGCGCCACCTGTGGGCCGATGTAAAATTGCATTTCTGGACAGTAACTGGTGAAGACATGAACGGATTCTTTGCAAATTTGGTATGTGGGCAGTGGGTATCTTCCTTCAAGTTATCTTTTGGAGATGTTTTTGTGCTGATTCGCCTATAGGTGGCGCCACGTGGGGTCATTTTAATATCGTTTTCCTAAGTTTTACGTTTTTACTCTCTTCACAAATAATGAATGTTTTCTTTACTTAAGGATAGCTGTCCCCTTAGAGGCAGTTTTTGCACCCCCGTGACAATTTGTCGTCTGTATCAATAAATATACAAGATAACCATAATAAACCATATATTTTATGAAAGCGTACATCATAGGGATTCCAGCTGTATTTGTATAACCGATGCTGCTACTGTGTAGAAAATATTCCAATTTTGAAAAAATAAAATGAAAACAATAGCGTCCATTTTTCAATTGAAATTTCATGAAAACTGTTGGTCTTGTTTCAACTTTGATGGTATACCTTGATAGGAGACAATTCGAACTAGTAAACCTTATCTCATTTTTTTAAACTTTTGCCTGGTTTTGTTTTTACAGCTATTTTACTAAAATAAATTGAAAAACCGTACCATTTTACGGTCGTTTGTCTTAAAAGCTGAATAATTAAAAAACTAATCTGAACTTACAAAAACTGAGATATTGTTTACTAGAACACCTTATAAGTAACAAACATGCCAAATTTCAAAAGCGTAGCATGGATACTTTTCGAGAAATAAACGTTTAAATCTCGGATTTTGTACAAAAATGAAAGGCTAGAAATCGGGCAAAATGTGACCAGCTATACATCTGATGAATTAATCCAAATTTTTTGCTTGAATTCTGTTGTCAAATACATTTTTAATCTGTCTAATGGGACCTACTCGAATTCCTGTTTATTCTGGATAACTAATACACTAACTTTTTTTTCATCAAGGCGTTTAAAGTCCAATTTAAGCTTAAAAAACTTGCTAAAACTTGTTCAGATGAGAATTGTTCACACCTTCACGGCGGGTGTCTGAGTAAAGTGTCACTGTTATAATTAGTAACAAAAATACGGATGTTTGCATGGTTTTGATCAGAAGGGGGTAGATTAATGTAAATAAGTGGGACTAATAGATAGTTAGCTTACCAAAATACTGCGGAAATGAGTTTTGGAAAGGGAAATTTAACAGACAAAAATGATAGTAGCCAAGCCCAAGCTAAGGCAATCTGTTCAATTGTTCCAGTGCCTCGGAAAATAAATTTTTAATCCTAATATAGAAGCACTTCTATTTATAATTTTGATTTAATTTTTTCACCAAATGTTAGAGGAAATAGTGAATATTTGAGTGAAGAAATAAAAAAAATGACCAATTTTGACCCTCTAAGGGGACAGCTATCCTTAACATGCAAAAGGGATACCTCCTCGATCGAATTCGATCGACTGCATCTAGTTTTTAATGGAGATTAATGCACTCAAACACAACTAAACGAATCGGTCTGTTTTCTATTAGATTGGCAGGTAATGAACTGTATTACCCTCAGGCATAAAAAACAATTATTTGTTCTTTATGCCTGAGGATACAATACAGAACAGCATAAATACATGTACTGTTTGTGACATTGTTAACTAGTTCATCTGCATGTATGAAACTAACATCAAACATTGCTCCTTATATGTAAATATCTGCTAATAATATATCACACACTTATGAACATGGAAATTATGTCTGTTCTACATGGATAGATTTTATTATCTTAAAATCAATATCAAAGGTGTAAAATTGACTGCCAGAAAAAAATGTCGCGAGCCGAAATGTCGCCTTAGTAGATCAAAATCAATAGGATTCCATGGCTAGTTAACCAGGATAAAATTGTAATGCTTGTTTCTTTAAAAAAAAACGTGATGAAAAGAATGGGCTGGTATTTTTTTTTCTAAAAAAGATGGCAGAATCCAAAATGGCCCCCAAAAATCTATAAAATGTGGGTATAAGACCATGTTAAGACGGATGTTAAAGCGAGTCCACACGCGTTTGGGCGCTAACACGGACGTCGAGGGGCCTTTAAATAACGCATGAATACTTAACCCAAATCCATGCGTTAAAATTGGCGTTGAGGGGCGTTATTTGGCTACAAGGAATTGGTGTAAATTCCATGAAATATCACCTGAACATTCAGACTAATTGGAGCTACTGAGCTGTGTCTATGGGGCGTTAAGACCGCGAGTAAGCGAAGTTATAACGTCTCTTTCAACAATATTCCAGTCATATCGCGACGAAGAAACAAGGCATCATCCATCCAAGTTGCGTTCCTGTTGCTTCAAAAAATCAAATCTTTGAAGCAACATGGAACCACACATCCGCCGTCCACCCTATAAACACAGCACACAAAACACAGACCGGACATAATGTAAATGTAAATGTAAGCACATTAGTGCAATAAAGACAAGTGGAATTACAGTGCTAGACACCACATTATCAAATTCCCGTTGCTTCTCAGCAAAATGCATTGAAGCAACAGAAACCGACGTTGATGGGCGTTAGCATGCTACAAGAGAGCACGTGATCTGACCAATCGGGGCTTCTGAGCTCTGTCTCTGGGATATGGAGATATTAAAATATAAGTCTTGTCCGTAATTCAATATTCAGTCCTCTTTCATTAAAGAATTTCGACGTCATCAATCCAAAGACCTATTCCATATAACAGCATTAGCACCAAATTCAAACAAATACAATAATAGTATACATGAACATAACCTAGTTTCCTGCGAGTTAGAAGCCGTCAACAGTTTTCAATGATGCCGACAGGAAATCATGATGTTCCAAAAATATGAAGTTCATATCGCTGGTCGGTATTCTCAATCCATATGATTTGCGTTGTAAAGTCTAGAGAATGATGTATCTCAGTCACGCTTTGATTGTGACTGTTCATATGAACATCATGATGAGCTTGAAGTACATACGGAGCAGGCGTTATCTTGTTAGGATCGCGGCTATTTCCCGAACTTCTAGGCGTGAAACCTGTGGAGTAGTATATAAATCATAACAAACAGATGGCACGCGTAGTTTACCTTTCCTTCTACCACTCGTCACACGACCATAGTCTCCCAAACCAGCCCACAAACTGTACATGTACGTCTGTATGGTTTTACACCGAAGGTCCAATGTCAATATCCAAACATCTACGCCACTTACGATACCCCCTCCCCCCCTATGAGCAGTCATCACCACAACCCTCCAAATCCAACCGCATCCGTGATTAGACTAGTACCCATCCACTGCGCATGACCGCTATCACTAAGCCTAGTGGACCAGCACCTAATAATGTAGACTGGATGAGTCTCTATTTCATATGTACTATTTAATAATAATAAAATGATCTTTAATAAATATATAAGTTTGATAAATATATAAATAGAATGAAAAAAAAAAAAAATGAAAAAATTATTTTTAAAATAGAGACTGGCCGATTTGATGGGTTTCGTCGTGTAAAGATTCCATCTGGAGGCGTGGTTAGTCTGGACGATTGACATGTTTTTACCTTCGGTCGCAACATTTGTATCAATTTCATTCTAACGCCATACTGTGACGTCTCGGCGGTAACGTCATTCCCATTGTTGAGGTCACCGGTAGTAACGTCATTCTCATTGTTGACGTCACATGAACGCATTGCTTCCAGCGTGCGTATATGAACGAACCAATCAAATCCTTTGAGTTGGGGGCGGGGTCAGAATACGGAGTTTTCATTGGTGACAAAAAATGCACAGTATATTGTGCATTTTTTCTTGCAAAGTTAGCTCCCTTGTGACGTTCCGTCCAGTCCCTGTTTCAAGCATTTCTTAATAAGCAGAGTTACTTCCTCTTGTTTCCCGTTTGAAATACATTATGAAACAGGGACTGGATCCAGTCTACTAATAATGAAAAGACGTAATGGCGGCCAAATTTGAGCCCATACCTTCAACATGGAGTGATTATGAAATGGCTCGATGCGTAGAGGAAGTGCTACATATCAATGTGAAAACTATATCGCTCAAGATATGCGTCTGTTTCGCCTTGCTTTAGGATTTGATAACGGATGGTGTCATATGATTATATTCTGTAAAAGATTGTTTCTTTTATCGACCTTCAGTTCGACCTTGTCAAGAACAAGCTGTACAGCTTGACGAGAGTATCTGTGGGTCCGCGTCAGTCCGTAACGTCACAGCAGAATTTTACACAACGTCACAATGGGACGTTATAATGAAATTGTTAATCCGATTGTTGCATAACATCACAAATACACGTCAACAGGTCATGACATCGCCGCTACAGTGAAGGTCGGCATTATCAGAAGCCTGTCGTCAATCGGCCCAACGTTATTAGACGACGGCGGCCAGTCTAATCCGTGATTTATATATCATCCGCGTGCGCATGCGCGCGCTGAGGTCAGTTCCAGTACACATGAGAAGATGTTTACTTCTCTCTCGAAGTCACGTGATTTTAACTGTTCTACATTGCACCTAGACTGGATCCAGCCCCTGTTTCATAATGTATTTTAAACGGGAAACAAGAGGAAGTAACTCTGCCTATTAAGAAATGCTTGAAACAGGGACTGGACGGAACGTCACAAGGGAGCTAACTTTACAAGAAAAAATGCACAATATACTGTGCATTTTTTGTCACCAATGAAAACTCCGTATTCTGACCCCGCCCCCAACTCAAAGGATTTGATTGGTTCGTTCATATACGCACGCTGGAAGCAATGCGTTCATGTGACGTCAACAGTTATGTGTCAGCAGTTATATTTTGTGTAGTGTGACGGCATATTTTGGCCTTTCGTTTTCTTTTAAACTGTACAAGAAAACGACCGAAGACACAGAAATGAGATTTATATTTTCCTAAAAAAAAATTTTTCTCTAGATGAGAAATGTATACATGGATTTTTATTTTATGAAAGCGCTTTGATGGAAAATGATTTAAAAAAACGAGCGTGGGTATATCGCAAAAATTCTCGGTGAATGGAGATCGCCAGCCACACTAGGCGGTGCTAGTGCTCCAACAGGTAAAGAGGCGGTGCTAGTGCTCCAACAGGTAAAGAAGACGTGACGTAATAAAACGAACAATTATAAAGTCGTTACATTATGACGTTGCCTTTATGACGTTCAGAAAAAACGACATGGGTATGCGCCATTTACCTCTTGGTACACGTAGCCACCTGGCGTCAGTTCGAGCTGTCGAACCTCATTGAGTTTTGCTCGATTATATTCAGATTTGTGTGTAGTTTGCATTGAGTTAACATGTGTCAGTAGCTAGACTTCACGTCACTTGGGGTCAGTAGCCGACCCCACTTGACGTCACTAGCTAGTTCCCCCGCAAAAAAGGGGGTTATGGAAGTTGTGTATACGACGAAGGTTTCGTTGAACCACGTGATTGTGACGTCATCAGTAGCAGAGAAAGCCCATAGTTGCTCGAATATGCACTCGGGTGGATAAAAAGTACAGGCCTATACACTAATCCACAGAGATGGGCATTTAGGGGGGCAAATGAGACCCTGGCCAAGCTGGGTCCGTTGAGACGCACAAGCGCACTGGATGAGTAGTAAGGAAAGGGCACAATTTCGGATACGCCTCGGGAGCATGGTGTCGTATTGACGCTTTCGTTGTGGAGAATTAGCCCTGGGTGGTTGATCGGTGATACGCATTCAGTCGGAGGGTAGTAGAGAATTAAACGCAACATATAAAGGTGGTGGGAGAAGATGCCGGTGTGATGGATAAGAATGTCCTGGTGACTAGTGTCCCTTTTCATATCCTTTTCTATTGCAACCAAGGACGGACACTTGTTCCCAATGTGAAGTAAACTGTCCTAGCTGGGTTAGAAGATAGGGGTCGGACACTCATAGCCACAGGACATTTCTAGCCTGCACACCGGCATACCGACAAGGAATCATTTGATCCCACAGGCCAATAAACTGATTGCATATCTAAAAACATCACAAGAACCAAAAATTATGCCTGTGATAGCCGCGCTACATTCGGGCCCAGCTTAGGCCACTGGTTGGTTAATTTTTCAGCCCGATGATTGACTGGTGCTTGGAAATCCTATAAAATACGCCCATTGTCCTGTATACATGTTGTTGAGATCTCTTATATTTTATTCAGTGAACATGTAAAACCCTGGAAACAACAACGTGAGAACAACCACGTGAGAAAAAAAAACAACTGAAGCCCAAAACGGAGCTTGAATATTGAAATGGACTTCGATGCAGTCATACACCAGCACATATCGGTCATCGCGGCCTGGGGTACTCCTCAAACATCTGAATGATAGTGGGTAGGCTCAGACCACGCCAACGGTGGTAGAGATCAAACAGTCCGCACAAGCTACTGTGAAAGCTTTGTAACATTTGACTGGTCCAACACCAGGCAACACCAGGTCTCTGAACCTACGTCCATGAAGGCGGTCAGATCTGGATGGATGGGTGGCCCGGGTCTTCTGCCAAGTACACGGCGATTCAGTGTTGATCGGGACGATCCATCAGGTCCGTGTTGAGGAACTACGCGATGGGGTACACACGTTTTAGCGGGATGGGCAAATACCCCTTGAATGTCCGGTCGAGATTGGGTCTGTTAGATAGAATAGTCACAGGGAACGTTTCGGCTCTTGCCCGCTTGAATGATACTGCCGGACTCGACGTAGCAAATTACGTTTATGCTGCTGGGGAGGGGTGATCCTAAGTGTGGCTTTCCAACCTCAAGTTGTCTTTCTTGACGAGATTCAGCTGATTGCTAAGGTCGGAGTGAGGTCGGAGCAGAACAACGTGTACTCGTCACTATAGGCGTCCGATCGATGCGGTTACCTTTGCTCTGGGCCGCCTAAAATTTGGTTGTAGCGGTCGTGCTGGATCAAGCTGCCCATCCACATACAAGGCCACTATGTTGATGTTGAAATGTTTGAAGTAGAATGGGTTGTCCGAATACGCCCCGTTGAAACTAGTGTTCCCTACGCAGGCGCTTGGAGAGATCCCCTAGAAATAATTTTTTTTGGCTGGTAACTAGATTCTGATCCAGGACGGAAAACACCTTTGGTTTGCACCCGTCGTGCTGGACTGGTTTTTCCACAAGGTTTGCGGACCTCGGAGTTTGATGGGCACTCCGCTCAAGAGGTGCCGGTGAACAGTGGTGAACAGACACGCGTGCAGATGTCTCATTAGATCCAGCGATCGATCGTTCGTTGTAAAACCGTCCGGCATTGTCGACCGCCTCCGTGTGATCAGGGGTGTCCCGGTAGAACAAGGGAACCGTCAACTGAGACTTTGTGGATTACACAAAGATGCCTTTCCTCTTCAATATGCGCCGTCGCTTAGTCGAAAGTCGTGTTTCGTCACGGGGAGTCTTTTTTTTTTAACTTTTTTACCCATGGCTCGTTCCGAGCGGGAAGAGTGTTTTGACGATAGTACCAAGCACGTTCCCGTTGCCCCCTTTGAGTGCACGTCCCGCTAAAGACGGGTATGTCACCCCTGGCTTGTTTAGTTCACATAACTCTGTACATAGCACTAGTAAGGCACCATCTTCATTAAGTTCCGCGCCCGGCGCACACTGGAGCTATCTGCTTAGCCAAATTTCATTCGTGCACGATGGCGTAAGCAGATAGTTTCCGTGTGCGTGCAACTTTATGACAGTTTTTGGTGATTCGTGCCCGTGTTTGATAATTTATTACACGCGTGGAAGAAATCCTACCGCGTGCGCTGAACGAAAGCTATGTGATTACGCGTTTTGTTAGAGCGCATGCGTCAACCGACATTTAATGCGTTTTTTCATCGATGGGAATATACGCGCCGAGGGCCAACGGGAAAAATTAGTTTTAAGCTTGTATTGTCCGAAATATCCAAAATTATCAAACACTGGATATTTGACTCAAGGGCACGAATGACGAAAAAACTTTGATAAAGTTGCCCGCACACGGAAGCTATCTGCTTACGCCATCGTGCGCGAATGGAATTTGACAAAGCAGATAGCTCCAGTGACACCACTTGTCCACGTTCGAATAGATCTGTCGTCCAGCGTTATCCCGCATACCGACTTTGTTGGTATGGATGTCGGTTTTTCGGACAGACGGGTAGACAGAGCGTGTGGTTAACGCTTTACGTGACTTGTTCTCAGTATTGGCCTTTCTTCGAACAGACGCGTAGCATGGTGACTTTATTATCCCTGACCATGTGTTTGTCGATTACGTCTGAACAGATGCGCAGGCCGTATAACCCTGCATTAGGGTCCATCATGGATGTGGTTCGCTCGAAGGCACGGCCGACGTAGTTCTGAGGCGACAATCCCAACAGCTGTTGCAATGTCGGACTCACGTTTCTCCCCAAGATCAACTGGAACTTTTTGATTCCGATGGCATGAGAAATATTTAGAGGCAGCCGATTCTCATCCCTCCCTCCTTCCATGATCTCACTTCCGCCGCTCTCCCTTCTCCACCCCTAATTTCAACATTATTTAAATCACTTTTCCCAACACAAATATGTTTATTGAACGCAATGAATAGGTTGTTAAACTAAAGTTCAATCACAAAACATGTATCTTTCGTTTATACGGGCATGTCATGAAATTAGTGAAGTTCATTACATTGAGGTTCATTATGAATAATTCTTCCATGGCCTTTTCATTACAAAAACTGGAAAAAGTAAAAAGTAAAGAAAAAATCTAATGTAATTGCTGGTGTCGTGACTGTTGTGGGCAATGAATTTTAGTAGACTGGTGATGCTGGTGTTTTAATTTTTTGTTTTTTTGTTTTTAGGAGACCACTCTATTACGCCATTGATCATTTTTCCAATGTACAATGATTTCTTCATCTGGCCGCATTCTAAATCTCTGTTAATTGCAATGTTGTCCAGTCCCACGTGGTATTATAGGCAATATACTGAATACTTTCAAATACAAATCGTCACAAAAATCATTTTTATTTCTTGTGAAGCTCTTAGAAATATGCACTCAGAATATTAGCCTGCAGTCATATGACTTCTTGTCAGTACGACATCATTTTTTTTTCACCGTCTTTACATGTTGCGTTCAATTCAAGTGTATTTAAGTTTATTAATAAAAAAAAACGACTGAAATCTGTCTGGATTAATATAAAACCAAGCACTTCACTCGCGTACTGACAAGAAGTCATATGACCTCACAGCCCAATATTCTGTCTGCATATCTAAAAACACCACAAGAAACCCCACAAAGAATGTCACTCAAACTAGGTTCCGATTCATGGTCTCAAAACGGGCTTCAATATACGCCAGTAGTATAGAAACGGCAAATTGACTTCCATTGACCTCAAAAATTTGCATATGAACTCTGTGACGTCACATTCGGTTCAAGTCACGTGACCAGAAGTGACCTTTCATCCCTGCGCATGCGCACAATACCGGATATGGTGTGAAGGGGTCAAAGGTCACTTCCGGTCACGTAACTTGAATCGCAAGTTACGTCACAGAGGTCATATGCAAATTGTTGAGGTCGATGGGATTGAATTTGCTCCTATTTTGAGGGTCAACAAGTGTGTGCGATATTTTTCGCACGTCATTCTCCGTGAATCGGTTTTGTCTACGTGCTGCTTGTGTGACCGCACAAAGGTCATGCAAATTTCCAAGGTCAATGCGACCGAATTAGCTCTTTCAAAGGGTCAGGAGACGTCTACGGGGCCCTTTATATCACGTCAATAGAGTGCACTCAGAGGTCAAAGATGCCCTTTCTATTTTGAGGATCAACGAGCGTGTGCGATATTTTTCGCCCGTCATTCTCCGTGAATCGGGGTCCTTTATGTGACGTCACAAAGGTCGTATGCAAATTCTAAAAAGAGGTCTATATGCCCTTTCGGAACCTGGGGTATTTCCATAAACTGGTTAACTACGGTATACAAAATAACCAAATGACATTGTTGTAATAAAAAACCAAGTTTTATTTTCATTACTGAGAACACAACATATATACAACAGATATTTACCCTTATTATAATACCAACGCCAGAAGGCCAGTGGAATATCTGCGGTGTAAGTGTATCGCAGCCTGGGAGGGGGGAAGTGCCCCCCCTATATATTTTCTCTACCACTAAGGCTAGAGCGTTGAAACTTACCACACAGTATCTTTGGTTCAAGCTCTACCGGGAAATGTAAAAAAATCCAGGATGGCCGCCATGATTACGTCACAGTGACGTCATCTTCTCGGAAGTCATTTTTCGACCTTTTTGGGGTCGATTTTTCAAAATTTTCATTTTTCCGTTTTTTCTCTCGAAAAAAATCAAATAAAATATAGAATAATTAGTTTTGCATAAATAAAATATTTTCAAGGCCTTTTAGGCAAGGAAAATGTGAAGAAATAGAGCGAAAAGGTTGAAAAACACGACTTTCGAGGATACCACATGGCCGCCATTTTGAATTTACACATGATCCTCTGCCCGAGGGTACCTGAAAATAGGCTCAAAATGACCCCAATACGATAAGCTTAACAGTCACCAAGTTTCAGCCTCCTCGGGTTTGTCGTTTCGGAGCAGCAGAGAAAAGTTCACTAGGGGAGCACTTTCCGCCCCCCCCCCCCCCAGGCCAGGTAGGGTTAAGATGAAATATTTTTTATTCTGAGAACAATAATACGGAATATTGTACAACAGTAAATCACACCTTTTCAACATTATGAGGCAATATGGAATAGTGCTAATTATAAAGAATATTTAACTGTAATAGTAAAGTTCCAATTTGTTTACACAATATATACAAGAGTGAATCATCCTTTTCAACATTACGGGTATGAGTACAGTCACCAACAAGTTCAAATGCAGCTTACATATTTACATTGAAAGTGCAGCGTAGTTTCATCTGGAAATAAGAGTCTCCGTAAAGATTGCAGGCACTCAAAAAGTGTTTGACGTTGCTTTCCGGGATATCCTCGCGCACACGGAGGCGAAACGCCGACTCAACATCGACTTCCCGCGTATTCTGTAAGGCCTCATCCCAGCTGGTCGTGGGTACGGGTCGTATTACAGGTATGCTTCATCTCATTATGTGTTGTGCATCCAATGCAGACCCCGAGTCTGCTGATCTCCAGGCTTAGTTTCTCTAGGTAAGCGCTTATGTACACTTCGTATAGATAGTGTGCTATATCAGCTGTTAAGGCTTCCGACACTACTGGGGCGATAGTTTGCAGTAAGGTCGCGCCAATGTAGGCCAATGGTCAATGGACGCCACATGCTAGCCCCCGTATCATATTGCCAGGACCTGATGTGCATTAACGGCTGATCCTTGTACATAGTGTAGCTAAGAAAGATGGATGCGTGGATGTATATACGGCTCTCGGCTATACCTGCATTCTCGATGAATCGTTTGGCTTCTTGGAAAGAGGAGCAGAGTTGGTTCCAGGTGGTAGGCGACAATTCAATGTATCTGGCGGGCCTCTTTCCTCTAGGGGCTGTGTCCAGTTTGACGCGTTGATTGGTACCGATTGTCAAGGTCACATTTGCTGAAAGCTCCCAGCGCCGATTAGCGGCATTCATCGCTTGGTAGAATAAGGGGTATTCCGCGTAGGCTGGTACACGAAGGGGCTTGGGTTGGTCTCATGTCCGTTTTTTTGGTTCGTGGAAATCACCTCCCACGTCGATGCTTAGTGGTTCAATCTTGATAGCAGATGTCATATAGTCAGGTTCCGGGTAGATGTTGGCGGTATCGATGGGAGTCTCCGGTCTGGCCAGTGGTGATGATGACGTAAGATCACGGACAATCGCATTGATAGCGGCCGTATACTCAGAGTGGTCATTTTCGGTGTACACCGCATGCTTAGTATATTCAGGATTCATGGTGCTGCGTGACATGTCTTCGCCGGACTTTAGGAAATTGGGTGAAAACGGATTTCGAACACCGTCTCTTTTTACAAAAAAATTCATGGCACTGCGTGGGGTAAATGTCCATGACGTCATCCGGGTTTTTACAATGACGTCACCGGGTCGGGTAAATTTTCATGACGTCATCCCGATATTTCCCAGCCGTGACACGGCGCCGGGTAATTGACCACCGAACCGAGTAATTAAAAAGGGCAGGGTTTTATATCTCGTGAAGTGTCATTAATTTAAAAAAAAATACGGACTCATTTTATACGCGTGGAAGTTTTTTATATTTTATTTTTTTTTTTTTTTTTTTTTTTTTTTTTTTATTTGTCCATTGTCCATTTTATCGTCAAATGCAGGTATTCAAATGATTTGACAAATGATAATTTCAAAACGACCAAAGTTCCTCCGTATTCAGTCACCAAATCGGCTGTGTTTACTGCAGCACGCGACCTAAACTATTAACCAATCAGAGGGCGTGTGTATCAGCTGTTTTCCCAATACATGCCAAGTTTCCATGGATTGTCAAAATGCAGGTAGTGGCAAATAATTTGACGAATGATAGTTTCCAAACCATCAAACTTCCTCCGTATTCACTTGCCATGTGGATGGTACAGTATCTCAAAGGCTGTGTTGTGTGTACGGGGGTGAAAAACCCGTACGGTGTAGTGAAATATAAAATGCATATCTTGAAATCTACCGATCTCGCAATGTTGCTACGTAAACACTAAATTTTATATATCATGTCCTTTCCAACCCGAGTTCGACAAAGCATGAGATGCTCAAAAAAACATGTGAAACTTACATGTATCTATATCTTCCAAAGAAAAACCGGAAGTTTTTCAAATCATCAATGCGATCGGGCGACGGAAAATTAGCCGCTCATCACTTTCAAAACATTCGTAACTCGATCAGTACCGTAGCTTGTTATTTGACGACCATCACCAGAATATGCATACTTCCCATGGATTGAAAAACTATTGACTCTATTTACAGTCACACACAAAGGCGTTTTCTCGCATGTAAACATCACAGTCGGTGAGATACTGTACCATTCACATGACAAGTGAATATGGAGGAACTTTGGTCGTTTCGAAACTATCATTTGTCAAATGCTTTGAATACCTGCATTTGACGATGAAATGAACAATGTACAAATTAACAAAAATACAACAAAAATAAAACAAAAAAGGCGCACTCGGGAAGTAGTAGGCAAAGGAGAAATTCGGAAGTGCTATGCCCCAGGCACTTCAAGGTTATATGCATAGCCATACTTGCAGCCAGAGAGGGGGAAGCCCACGCAACGCCTCAACGCCTATGTTTCTTTTCTGGGCATTGCTTGATTACATTTGACCCCATCCTAGGCCACTGGATGACTACTTTCTCAGCCGACTGGCCTATACCAATTTGGTTAAAATTAGAATCCCACATTTATGTTCAAGCGTTGGGCATTGATGGCCACTTGTTTATGCTCGTAACCTATTGTACAGAAGACACACTAGACAGGATTTTGGGTGAGCTCTCATTTGTTTTTTATTCAAGAAAAACAATAAAAAAGGAACAACAACGTGAGAACAACCGTGTGTCCCTGGATCATTCTCCAACACGGTGGTAATCTGGTCTGTATCCATGTTAGGTGGCAACGTCGCACAGGACGTAGCGAGCCTTGTCCACTTCAATGATGTTGTCAAACTCGGCGTAGCAAATCACATTGATGGTGTTCCGGAGGGCTCGTACAAAGCGGATTTCCAGCCGTAAGTTGCCTTGCTTGGCGAGGGTCCTCTGATGGTCGTTCTCTAAGGTGAGGGTCAGATCGAAACAGAACAACGTGTATCCGTTAGCGTAGTTCTCCCGACTGATCATATTCCCTTCATCCTGATTGATTTGACCGGTCGCTGTAAACAGATTCTGACAGGCTCGAATGGAATTCTCGCGTCCAAAGTTCGGTGTTAAGGCCGTGACTGGGACCTGTTGTCCGTCCACATGCAGGGCCACAAAATTGATGCCGAAATGTTTAAAATCAAACGGGTTCGCTGTGTAGGCTCCGCTGAAACTCTGAAACTGGTATTTTCCACACAGGCCAGGATCAATCGCTTGGGCAGTTCCCCCAGGAACAGGTTTTCTATGTTGGCGCTCATATTTCCGACAGGCACAGAGAACACTTTGGTTTGTACACGTCGGATAGAGTACTGTGCTGTTTTTTTTTCTCCAAGGCTTTGAGGTGTCCCAATCGAACGACTGGATTCGGTTTCACTTTTCGGACATACAGGACGCGTCTTGGATGATGATCTTATAATAAGCTAAATACCCCTCTACGTCAGTGACCATCAAGGCGAAGGTCGGGAACGCCCGTATCAGTCGGATTTTGATGGGGATCGTGTTCAAGAGGTACTGGTCTTGCATGGGAAGGTCTGCGTGCAGTCGACCGATGAGATCGACCGAGCTGCCGTTCGCAGTAAAACCCTTCCGTTTGTTCCATCCCGTATTGTCGTTCTTCGTGCCCATGTGCTCGGGTGTGTCCCGGTAGAACAAAGGGGCTGTCAACTGAGATTGTTTAGCCTCTCGTCCACACGACAATAGCATTCCGATGTAGGCTCGATAGGGGTACATGCTGGTCGAGTCACTGATGAGTTTGTCCCTGAGAAAAATATCCACCTGTTGAAACATAGAGTGCAGCCAGAGATTCGTCGGGCCTACCGTTGCACGGTCGATGATTCTGGAGCCATCCCCATTGACGATCTTGGCTTTCATATACAAGTACTTATGGGCTAAATCCACATAGGCCGTAACCGCATTGCTGATGGTGAACTCGATGGGCCCTGTTTCATTGATGATGTAGAGCGGGAGATGCCCCACCCATAATCCTTGTTCGGCACTGGTCTGCGTGGACGGGACGGTCCACAAATCAAATTCACTGTTAGTAGAAGGGCAGAACTCGGCGTGGATGAAGGACATGTTTAAGCAAAGATATGCTGGGTCTTCGATGTGCGTCGTCGACTGGTGCGCGATCTCGGCGGTGCAAGCCTTTTATACCCTACGGTGCGTTGTGCTTTGGAGACCAAAACGCCTCCTGCTTCTCTGGCTCGGCGTTTCAGTGCTTCTTGGACGGGGACACGCTGCGCATCTGCCAGGGCTTGCACCCCAGTTCGGGGAGCTTGTCTTCCGACCGCTTTCATCCCTCGCGTCACCAGTGGAAGGAACGTTTGACGATGTTCCCGAGTGTGTTCCTCAGCCCATTTCCTCGTTGGATGCGTGTACCTGCAACGACAGGGAGTTCACCTCCGGCCTGTTGGGTATGATAGTCCATATAGCTGTGTGCATCGCACTCGTAAGGCACATTCATTATACAAAGTTGGGAGAGCGTGCTTGTCGAAAATGAATGTGACCACCACTTTCCCAATTTCGAATGCCAGAGGTTGTCCGGTGTCATCCCTTATTTCGATGGTGATGGTACTGATGTCAATCTGTTGCACCGGTAGATTGAGTACGTGGTTAAAGCTCTGTGACCTGATCTCCGTAGTCCCCTTCCACCGGACAGAGACGGAACAGGGCCGCATCGATATCGCCAACATACAAGCCAGCCAGAAGATCCAGCATGGTCTTTTCCTGGAGCCGACCGGGCCCAACATAGTTATCCGTCTCCAGTGCACACAGTTTCTGCAACGTCTTGCTGAAACGTACGGTCACATTGCTCTGACACATAAAAGACACTTTTACCTTCCGGGGGTTTTTCCCTTGATGAGGTTACGCATTGCCTGGATGAATATTTTGAGTGTAGGGTACTGGCCTTCGGGAAGAGTGAAGTTATAGGTGTTGCTTTCGTACACGACTTCGTACCACACCGTATCACGTTGCACGTTGTACCACGTGTACGGGTACTGGATATCCACTAGACCACACTCCCCACGTCCTGGGAGATGTAAGGGATGTGGCAGCTGCGTGTCATAATGGGCCAAGCTATTGTTGGGAAACACCGCAGCCAAGCTATTACTGGGTAGTGTGAGGTAAAACTTGACAACTGAGCTTTCCTGCTGCCGCTGTTGGTTTTATTAGTGTTACCATGCCTTGTGAGCTTGTTCCCGACGTCGTGATCGTCGCGGTGACTTGCTACGTGTCACGGCTCTGGAGAGGTGGAGTTTCTTGACCAGGGGTGGTGTTGTAAAGGATGTGAAAGGTTTCCGTAATGAGCGTATCCGTTGTGATATTTTGTGTGATGACTCCGGTTCCTACTCGGCTTCCCAAGTCCGTGGGGGTTGAGTCTGTCGTTGTGACTTGCGGGGTGCACGTATCGGCGATTGCTGCTCTATGTCACGCTGCATCCAGGCCCAGCGCTGGGGATTCCCCACCAATTCTTCTGGCGCATGCATGTCTTTCAGGCCTTGGGCAAATACCTCCCATCCTTGAGGCTCCCTGTGCGATCTGCGTTGACGCATCAGGTCATTCACTAAATCCGTCTTGTGGGTACCGGGGACGACCTGGTTCTGTACCAGTAGTTCGCCATTATCATTCCCGGTCATGTTCAGATTGTCTTTCACTCGCTGTAATACCAGGCCAGCTTGTTTCTTGAACGACGCGTGTACACTCTTCAGTCTTCGTCTTCGACCCACTGTGGGACTGTGGGTGGTACACTTGGTAATGGCGGCTGTGGGACAAGTGATGTTGGCGGTACGGGTTGTGCTGGTTGTGCGACTGACACCGGGCATGGATCAGAGAACTTGTATTGCCCCATGAACGTGATGTACCGTTGAAGCGTCTGATTGTACTGTTGTACTTTCTCACTGTCGCTTAACCCCGGTCGTCGTAGAATCTCGTGATCGAGGGTGTTCATCGTCTTCACCGTAGGAGGGATCGGATACGGCGATTGGTTCCACCAGATCCATTTTTTCGTGTGGTTCATTGTCGACCGAAGAGTCCATCGAGTAATGAACCTAGAACAGAGGCAACTAACGGCGCTAAGGTGGCTCCGAAAACCCGCCTTTCTGTAAGATCTTTTTCTTCTGTGTTTGGGAGACTCGCTTCTGGACCTTCTGAGCCGAAGTCAGTGGCACGTTCCCTTTTAAGATATTGAGTCCAATCTCACACAGACAGCACACGAGAGCAGGTTCTGCGCCACGTACAATAGTCCGAACCAACTCGGGTGGGGCCGTCTTCAGTACCCGGAGCGTCGAAGCTTGCTTCCGTACTCGAGCATACATCCTGTTCAACTAAGGCCAACCCTACCCTTTTTATTAGTAGACTACAACATAAACAAGAATGATGTGTTTGAAATTTTATTATCCCCATCATTAGTAGACTACAACATAAACAAGAATGATGTGTTTGAAATTGTATTATCCCCATCATCACATACACACCCCAGCTGGGGAGGGCCACTGTGGGTGTGTTTACATTATAATTGCATGTAGACGTGGTGAGTCTCTCCGGGAAAGATATCGGTCCGTAGTCGAAGGCGGTCGGGGGTGGCTTGCTTCAGGCCGAAGAACATATACCCGTGTTGAGGGGTTGTCGCGTCTTCAAAGGCTACCAATGCAAACTAAGTGCGTCCGGCGTACATGTGTCTCCCCTATTTTGAGTGACATCTCTCGGGTTTTTAAACACCTCCAGGTAGTGGGCATTTAAGTTGATGTTCTTTGTTTTTACTGAACAGATTCTGCACAATATATATGCCGCCGATGATGCCTGCCTTTGGTAAAGAGCTGAGTGACCCGTGCATCCGTCTCCGCAATGAGATCATCAACCACCACCAAACTGTCTGGTTCCAAATCGGCCAGGTTGGGTAGGCCTTCCACGAACGTGATGTGGGGCATTGCTGCATACGACGCTTGCCATTCTCCGTAACACCACACGACCCGGGCAATGGGCGGGGTAATCATGTTGTCTGCGAGTTGGACGAGTTTCTGGACGAAGTGCGTCTTGCTTGAGCCCGTCGGCTCTGCGATGAGGCAGGTGAAGGAGTGTTGTCACCGGGGGTCCATGGTTGAAGGAGTAATCCGCTGTCGTGGTAACCCGCTTTTGTAAATTTGGTACGAGTGAACCGGCATCATCGGTGCGTCGAGCTTTGATACCGTTGTCGACGGGCGTTCACTGCGAGTGGTCGTATGCGTAGTGGGCGCTGCAATACTTGGTGTAGGGCTCGATGTTGACCTGGATTGTATACGTGGTTTGATAGTGGTCGATAGATGAGGTTTGACTGATGTAGGGGAGGTCTGTAGACTTGTTTGACTTGTTCTTTGAGCCAATCTCGGACTTGTGATAGACGAATGCCGTGGGGTGTAGTGGCTCGATAGAGGGCGGGCAATGCACTATAGGCTGCCGAACTGTCGGGACTGTAATATAAGTTATCCAACACCTTTTCCCAGCGCTTCATGGTGATGATTGATAATGGATCCACAGAGTATCGTGTATTTATAACGAGGTCGATGTTCCTGTCTGATGTTCGGGTTCTACTAACGTTGTGTATATCCTAGGTTGACTGAGTCTAGCCGGGTAATCTATGACGTCGTCGTCCTCCGATCGTGGACTACGGGTGTTAAGTTTATCCAGGATATCTTTGTAGGTCACGGAGGTGAGTACCGGATAGTTCCTCTCGTCTTCCTCCTTGACGGGGTTGATCACTTGCTCATTCTGCTGCCGCGTCACTCAGGGCACGAGCCCAGGTCAACTGGACAGCTGACCGGCCGTCCGGTGTAAACAGCTGATCCACAATTTCTCCGAGGCCGTCTAAAGATCAGGGTCCAGGGTGAAGCTTCGGGTGGGGTCCTGGTAACGTCCCAGACGTGCAAAGAACGATCCACGGGGTACGTAGATGGCGTTCTCGATTTAGATGAGGTTCTCGTCCAGTTCACCACACACCACTCGTTTAAATATGGTCCAGCCGTCACGATGTAAGGTAACAGTGTTCGATATGGCCCCAGGGCCCGACTCACAAACATCACGGTCTTCCACAATGGTGACATTATCGTACGATGAATGACGCACACTCTCATTAACCCTCGTATTCATGGCTAAGTTCCGCTTGATCTTTGAAAGAGCTAATTCGGTCGTATTGACCTTGGGAATTTGCATATGACCTTTGTGACGTCACATAAAGGGATCCGTAGACGTCCCCTGGCCCTTTGAAAGAGCTAATTCGGTCGCACTGAACCTGGAAATTGGCAACAACACATAGACGAAAGCGATTCACGCAAATTCACTCTGTGACGTCACTTTCGGTTCCCGTCCGACTACCCGCATATTTGAAGTCTCGTTGAAATGGGACTATTTTCTGTGCGCGGAGGCTTCTACTCGGACGTGACCGCATCAACGCGGAGGAATACATCTCCCGTCACGTGACCTTTGCCAGAACTATAGCGGCCTTGACCTCTACGAAAGTAGGTCAATGGGAGTGAATGTGCCGTTTCTCTACTACTTACGCCCCTACATCTGGAATTACACTGTCCAAATGTTAAGGTTGTTTAATGGCCTAGGTGCCAATTGATATCTAGCAATTCAGAGAATGTAACACCTTTTATATTCAATGATAAAATAAAAGGGAATTAACTCTGGGTGACTAGGTGACCTTGGAACAAGAGTCGAGAGCTCGACACATATCCCATGCTTAAATGGACAACGATCAAACAAGAGAAAATATTTCAGGTGAGAAAAATTTTCATGAAAGAAGAAAAATGTGAAGAAAGTTATGAAGAAAACCTTTGTTCTTGAGCCAATAAACAGATAAAGGGTAAATAAATGACCCCTCTCCCAAGTAAATTTGTAGATGCAAGTTTTTTTTTTATCATTTCACAACAGTTTAACTGAATGCAGCCGTTTCATAGATAAATCAAATGGGGGAGATTTAATTTAATTTAAATTTAATAGTATAAAAGTGCATTTCGAGCCGAATTGACCTTGCGGCACAATGGCCGTGATGCGGTCTGCTTCCGCGGACAGAAAGTAGACCCAAATACGTGGGGAGCCTGGGGAAATTCTCTGGCAATCTTCGGGGCCAGAGGGGTCCCTAGTGGACCGATTGGGTCGAGAACAGTGATTGAATGCATCTACTGTATCTGGGGTTTTTCCATTCATCCGGGTCCTTGTGACTTTGTTTTACAGCCTGAGTCTGTATGATGCAACACCAAAGGTCAGTGAGAGTCAATGAACGCACTTGAGCATGTACTGACCTGCAGGTGTTCTGCGCAAGTGTGACGTCACAGCATATTGTCTCACATTTCGAACCCTATTGACCTTGCGGCGCAATGCGCACAGGATAGTATAGTAACAGTATATTCACTCACATTTAGTAACATAAAAGCGCATTTCGAGCCCTATTGACCTTGCGGCGCAATGCGCAGATGATAGTATAGTAACAGTATACTGACTCACATTTAGTAGTATAAAAACGCATTTCGAACCCTATTGATCTTGCGGCGCAATGCGCAGAGGATAGTATAGTAACAGTATATTCACTCACATTTAGTGATATAAAAGCGCATGTCGAGCCTTATTGACCTTGAGCCGCAATGCGCAGAGGATAGTATAGTAACAGTATATTGTCTCACATTTAGTAGTATAAAAGCGCATTTCGATCCCCATTGACCTTGCGGCGCAATGCGTTGTTTGGTCTTGTTCTTCTTGTCTCACCAGGTAGAGCACGATGGCAGGGGTCTCGAAGTTAAGTGGTGGAATTTTTCGAAAAGTTCACGGAGGTCTGGATAGGCCCATAGCTCTGAGCTCCGAGCTCCTGCCTGCCCCATCCCCGAGCTCTCGACTACTCCATCCCCGAGCTCCGAGCTCCCGCCTACCCCATCCCCGTTGCTGTATTATACAATATCTGTCCTGTGTTATACCATATATGTGCTGTGTCCTGTATTATACAATATCTGTCCAGTATTATACAATATATGTTCTGTATTATACCAAATCTGTGCTGTATTATACAGTATCTGTCCTGTATTATACCATGTTTGTCCTGTATTATAGAATATTTGTCCTCTATTATATCATATCTGTCAAGCATTATACCATATCTTTGCTGTATTATACCATATCTGTCCTGCATTATACCAAATCTGTGCTGTATTATACCATATCTGTCCTGAATTAAACCATATCTGTGCTGTATTATACCATATCTGTCCGGTGTTATACAATATCTGTCCTACATTATACCAAATCTGTCCTGTATTGTACCAAATTTATCCTCTATTATATCATATATCTTCTGCATTATACCAAATCTGTGTTGTATTATACCAAATCTGTCATGTATTATACCCATATATGTGATGTATTATACAATATCGGTCCTGTATTATACCAAATCTGTGCTGTATTATACCAAATCTGTCATGTATTATACCATATATGTGATGTATTACACAATATTTGTCCTCTATTATACCATATCTGTCATGCATTATACCATATCTTTACTGTATTATACCATATGTGTCCTGTATTATACCAAATCTGTTCTCTATTATACCATATCTGTCCTGAATTAAACCCTATCTGTGTTGTATTATGCCATATCTGTCCTGTGTTATACAATATCTGTCCTGTATTATACCAAATCTGTCCTGTATTGTACCACATTTGTCCTCTATTATACCATATATGTTCTGTATTATACCAAATCTGTGCTGTATTATAACAAATCTGTCCTGTATTACACCATATCTGTGATGTATTATACAATATCTGTCCTGTATTATACCATATCTGTGCCGTATTATTCAATATCTGCCCTGTGTTATACCATATCTGTGCTGTATTATACAATATCTGTCATGTGTTATACCATATCTGTGCTGTGTCCTGTATTATAAAATATCTGTCCAGTATTATACAATGTATGTTCTGTATTATACCAAATCTGTGCTGTATTATACAGTATCTGTCCTGTATTGTACCATATATGTCCTGTATTATACCATATCTGTCCTGTATTATACAATATTTGTCCTGTATTATATCATATCTGTCCTGCACTGTACCTTATATGTGCTGTATTATACCAAATCAATCCTGTATTGTACCATATCTGTCCTGTATTGTAACATATATGTCCTCTATTGTACAATATATGTTCTGTATTATACAGTATTTGCCCTCTATTATACCATATCTGTGCTGAATTATACAATATCTGTCTTGAATTACACCATATCTGTGCTGTATTATACAATATCTGTCCTGTGTTATACAATACCTGTCCTGTATTATACCAAATCTGTCCTGTATTGTACCATATTTGTCCTGTATTATACAATATATTTTCTGTATTATACAATCGGATAGCGGTTGTCGTGAATAACAACAAGTTCAGCGATGTTCATACAGTTTATTATCCCCAATGTTACATCATACCCAGGCCTGGGAGACCCGCCCTGGGTATGTTTAGTATGTTCACTGCAAAACAAATCGAAATATCAAACACCATGTTTTATTATTTAGCGCACCGTCACATTAGGTACACGTGTTTACTGAGCTCAAGAAAACGATCAGCGTGTAGACATATAGAGTATGTACGGCATGTTATGGTATTCATCAGTGCATGGGAGACGCATTCAACCGATGGGATTGATCAGTTTAGCCACGAAAAAGGTGACATTGGTCACAATCTCTACGACCCATTGGGTGTTGGGGCGTTGTTGTTGGGCCCATTCCAAGGGATCTACGGTGTCCAGTTTCTCCAGCATCGTCTCTAGCGACGCCCGGTTAAGGATGGTAAATGGTTGGTCAAATACCAGGATGTTACTGCTCAGGTAAAAGTATCTGGCTTGGTCTGTATCCTTATGCTGCAGCACATAACCAAATGCCAGATTCAATTTGAAAGCCGTAGTTAATCGTTGAAGATGGCTTCCACGTAGCTGCGTATACGGGTGAGGTCGGTCAGTCGGAAATTGTAGATATCTTGAATAGGGCGATGACGGTGGAAACAGTGCCGGATCATGGGCCAATGGCGCCGATAGATGTCACTCACTGGATGGTCTTCATGTAACAGATCGCTAGGAACATTTATGGATTCGTACGCGAAGTGTACTGTGCCCTCCACGTCGTACAAAATCTGGCCCAGGGTCTTGTCTTCGGAATTTGACTGTTGAATTAGGGCGACATCATCATCGGCCCTCGTGCGATGGGTGGGAGTTCCCGCTGTCTCGATACTGGTGTCTACGGGCAACTCTACCTGCAAACGTGACTGCGGAACAGGGTTTCGTGTGCGTTGGTGTCGCAGCAGCTGACTGGTCAATTTGAAAAGATGCTTGGGTGCCCCATGCACTGTCCGTTCGTGACACCGTAGACTGTCCAAGCGATTAAATAGTTTCTCACACCTCGTACAGCTATACAGGGCGGTTCCGTCGTGCTTGGTAGCCTCATGGCGGCGCAAGTCGTGCAAACGACAGAATGATTTCGAGCACGTTGTACAAGTGAACATCTTGGTGGTTGAAAGAGTGTCTGTTGAAACGGCCAGGCCGCTTCCCTTTTATAGCACGCTAGCTGGTGATCTGTTTTTAGCACACTCAGTTCAAGTACCTCCAAGTCGAGGACCGAGATGTACTGGTGTACGACTGAGTCGCATTGCGCGCGTGTGTGTCTTGGAGTCCAACCGTGCACAATGTCGAATTACGTTCTCTCCGAAAACTTCCTCTCATCGCATCTATATGCTCAGACTCATTCAATATAAACACAACCACGCCCGGTGGGGGTGGTAGCTCCCATGTGACACAGCTCTTGGATCGGAGCTCTTGGAGCTCAAAGCTTGTGAAGCTCAGAACTCGGAAGTGACGTCATCGCACGCATGTGCGCGTACCTGTGGTGCACATTTCCCCTGTAGGTACCGAGTACATAAAGTGTGTGTGTCTGTGTGTGTGTGTGTGTGTACGCGCAAGCGTACGTGTTTGTGTGTCGGTGGGTGTGTGTTTGTAGGTGGGAGGATGTATGTGTGTGTGTGTGTGTGAGCCTGACCGGGTACCATGTCCAGCTCGTGTACGTTATCTGAGAAAAGTTGCTCTCATCGTGACGATGTGCTCCGATATATTCAATATAAACACAACCATGAGACATCATCAACAACTACAGGAACATTGCGTATTACACATTTATTATCCCCTTCATCACAACACACCGAAGCTAGGGGAGCCACTATGGTTATGTTTACAACTCTCGTGTGCTCTTGTCCGCGTATCAGCCGCATTGTTGGCTGTTCTTGTCCATTGCTTTTGGCGTTTGGTGTCTATGTCTGCCTTCTTATTTATCCACAGAATAAAAATTAAAATATCAAAAAACATGTTTTTTATTCTAAGCACCATACTATTAGGTACATGTTTTGCAGAGCAGACTGCAACGATCAGCATGTGAACATATAGAGAATATGCGCCATATTACGGTATCCGTCAGTGCATGGGTGAATGCGTTCATTCGATCGGGTGGTTAGTCAGTTTAACCACAAAAAACGTGACATTGATCACCCTATCCACCTGCCAATTTTTGTTGGGGCGTTGTTGCCAGGCCCATTTTGAGGGATCCACGGTCTGCGGCTGCTCTAGCATCGTCTTCAGTGACGCACGATTGGTGATGGTGAACGGCTGGTCAAATACCCTGATGTTGGCACTGCGATAGACATACCGAGGTTTCTCTGTCTCCGTATGCTCCAGCACATAGCCAAAAGCGACATTTAATATGAAGGCCGTAGCTTGGTCATTGAAGATGGCTTCCACGTAGCTGCGTAGATGGGCGAGGTCGGTCAGTCGTAAATTGTAGATATCTTGAATAGGCCGATGACGGCGGAAACAGTGTCGTATCATGAGCCAATGGCGCCGATAGATGTCACTCACTGGATGGTCTTCGTGTAACAGATCGCTAGGAACATTTACGGGCTCGTCCGTGAAGTGTACTTTACCCTCCACGTCGTACAAAATCTGACCCAAGGTCTTGTCGTCGGAATTTGACATTAGGGCGACATCATCATCATCATCGGCCCTTGTGCGATGGGTGAGAGTTCCCGCTGTCTCGATACTGGTGCCTACGGGCTTCCCTACCTGCAAACGTGGCAGCGGAACAGGGTGTCGTGTGAATTGGTGTCGCAGCAACTGACTGGTCCGTTTGAAAAGCCGACCACATTCTTCGCATGGACGCTTGGGTGGCCCTAGAAGTGAACGTTCATTGCGTTGTAAATGATCCGAGCGCTGAGACGACAGTGTACATATCGTACAGTTATACCGGGCGCTTCCGTCGTGCTTGGTAGCCTCATGGCGAAGCAAGTCGTGCAGACGAGTGAATGATTTCGAGCACGTAGTACAAGTGAACATCTTGGTGTTTGACAGTGTCTGATGAAACGGCCAGGCCGCTTCCCTTTTATAGCACGCTAGCTGGTGATCTATTTTAAGCACACTCAGTTCAACTACCTCCAAGTCGAGGACCGAGATGTACTCGTGTACGACTGAGCCGCATTGCGCGCGCGCGTGTGTGTGTATGTGTGTGTGCATCCGGGACCTTGTCAGCATCCGGGTTTCCCAGTGAGTTCCGTTTTCCGTCCGGGTATTGTGGTTTTACATCCGGGTCTTCATCTTACATACGGGGGTTTTTTATGTTTACCCTCCGAAGTAGTAGGTCAATATCGGGGCGCCACCTGTCTTGTGACAACTTCCGGTTCCGGTGACGCGACAGTAAACATGAAAAAAACGGTTGTAACATGAGGACCCGGATGTAAATCCACAGTATCCGGATTGAACCGGAGGAACGAGGGAAAACATTGCTGGGAAACCCGGATGTTGACAAGGTCCCGGATGCAAAATCCACTGCACACACATTGGAGGTACTTGAACTGAGTGTGCTAAAAATAGATCACCAGCTAGCGTGCTATAAAGGAAAGCGGTCTGGCCGTTTCATCAAACACTCTGTCAACCACCAACATGTTCACTTCTACTACGTGCTCGAAATCATTGAATAGGGCGATGACGGTGGAAACAGTGCCGGATCATGGGCCAATGGCGCCGATAGATGTCACTCACTGGATGGTCTTCATATAACAGATCGCTAGGAACATTTATGGGTTCGTCCGCGAAGTGTACTGTGCCCTCCACGTCGTACAAAATCTGGCCCAGGGTCTTGTCTTCGGTATTTGACTGTTGAATTAGGGCGACATCATCATCGGCCCTCGTGCGATGGGTGGGAGTTCCCGCTGTCTCGATACTGGTGTCTACGGGCAACTCTACCTGCAAACGTGACTGCAGAACAGGGTGTCGTGTGTGTTGGTGTCGCAGCAGCTGACTGGTCAATTTGAAAAGCCGACCACATTCCTCGCATAGATGCTTGGGTGCCCCATGCACTATCCGTTCGTGACACCGTAGACTGTCCAGGCGATTAAATAGTTTCCCACACCATGTACAGCTATACAGGGCGGTTCCGTCGTGCTTGGTAGCCTCATGGCGGCGCAAGTCGTGCAAACGACAGAATGATTTCGAGCACGTTGTACAAGTGAACATCTTGGTGGTTGAAAGAGTGTCTGTTGAAACGGCCAGGCCGCTTCCCTTTTATAGCACGCTAGCTGGTGATCTGTTTTTAGCACACTCATTTCAAGTACCTCCAAGTCGAGGACCGAGATGTACTGGTGTACGACTGAGTCGCATTGCGCGCGTGTGTGTCTTGGAGTCCAACCGTGCACAATGTCGAATTACGTTCTCTCCGAAAACTTCCTCTCATCGCATCTATATGCTCAGACTCATTCAATATAAACACAACCACGCTCGGTGGTGGTTGTAGCTCCCATGTGGCACAGCTCTTGGATCGGTGCTCTTGGAGCTCAAAGCTTGTGAAGCTCAGAGCTCGGAAATGACGTCATCGCACGCATGTGCGCGTACCTGTGGTGCACATTTCCCCAGTAGGTACCGAGTGCATACAGTGTGTGTGTGTGTGTGTGTACGCGCAAGCGTGCGTGTTTGTGCGTCGGTGGGTGTGTGTTTGTAGGTGGCAGGATGTATGTGTGTGTGTGTGTGAGCCTGACCGGGTACCATGTCCAGCTCGTGTACGTTATCTGAGAAAAGTTGCTCTCATCGTGACGATGTGCTCCGACATATTCAATATAAACACAACCATGAGACATCATCAACAACTACCGGAACATTGCGTATTACACATTTATTATCCCCTTCATCACAACACACCCAAGCTAGGGGAGCCACTATGGTTATGTTTACAATTCTCGTATGCTCTTGTCCGCGTATCAGACGCATTGTTGGCTGTTCTTGTCCATTGCTTTTGGCGCTTGGTATCTATGTCTGCCTTCTTATTTATCCACAGAATAAAAATTAAAATATCAAAAAACATGTTTTTTATTCTAAGCACCGTACTATTAGGTACATGTTTTGCAGAGCAGACTTCAACGGTCATGTGAACATATAGAGAATATGCGCCATGTTACGGTACCCGTCAGTACATGGGTGAATGCGTTCATTCGATCGGGTGGTTAGTCAGTTTAACCACAAAAAACGTGACATTGGTCACCCTATCCACCTGCCATTTTTTGTTGGGGCGTTGTTGCCAGGCCCATTTTGAGGGATCCACGGTCTGCAGCTAGCATCGTCTTCAGTGACGCACGATTGGTGATGGTGAACGGCTGGTCAAATACCCTGATGTTGGCACTGTAATAGACATACCGAGGTTTCTCTGTCTCCGTATGCTCCAGCACATAGCCAAAAGCGACTTTTAATATGAAGGCCGTAGCTTGGTCATTGAAGATGGCTTCCACGTAGCTGCGTAGATGGGCGAGGTCGGTCAGTCGTAAATTGTAGATATCTTGAATAGGCCGATGACGGCGGAAACAGTGTCGTATCATGAGCCAATGGCGCCGATAGATGTCACTCACTGGATGGTCTTCGTGTAACAGATCGCTAGGAACATTAAGGTCTTATCGTCGGAATTTGACTGTTGCATTAGGGCGACATCATCATCATCGGCCCTTGTGCGATGGGTGGGAGTTCCCGGTGTCTCGATACTGGTGCCTACGGGCTCCCCTACCTGCAAAGGTGGCAGCGGAACAGGGTGTCGTGTGCATTGGTGTCGCAGCAACTGACTGGTCAGTTTGAAAAGCCGACCACATTCTTCGCATGGACGCTTGGGTGGCCCTTGAAGTGAACGTTCATTGCGTTGTAAATGATCCGAGCGCTGAGACGACAGTGTACATATCGTACAGTTATACCGGGAGCTTCCGTCGTGCTTGGTAGCCTCATGGCGAAGCAAGTCGTGCAGACTCTGTCAACCACCAAAATGTTCACTTGTACTACGTGCTCGAAATCATTCACTCGTCTGCACGACTTGGGCCGCCATGAGGCTACCAAACACGACGGAACCGCCCTGTATAGCTGTACGATATGTACACTGTCGTTTCAGCCCCCGGATCATTTACAATTCATGAGCCACCCAAGCGTCCATGCGAAGAATGTGGTCGGCTTTTCAAACTGACCAGTCAGTTGCTGCGACACCAACGCACACGACACCCTGTTCCGCAGCCACGTTTGCAGGTAGAGGAGCCCGTAGGCACCAGTATCGAGACAGCGAGAACTCCCACCCATCGCACGAGGGCCGATGAGGATGATGTCGCCCTAATTCAACAGTCAAATTCCGACGACAAGAACTTGCGCCAGATTTTGTAGGACGTGGAGGGCAAAGTACACTTCGCGGACGAACCCATAAATGTTCCTAGCGATCTGTTACACGAAGACCATCCAGTGAGTGACATCTATCGGCGCCATTGGTCCATGATCCGGCACTGTTTCCACCGTCATCGCTCTATTCAAGATATCTACAATTTCCGACTGACCGACCTCGCCCGTCTACACAGCTACGTAGAAGCCATCTTCAACGATCAAACTACGGCCTTCAAGTTGAATCTGGCGTTTGGTTATGTGCTGCAGCATAAGGAGACAGACCAAGTCCGATACTTTAACCCGAGCAGTAACATCCGTGTATTTGATCAATCGTTTACCATCATTAACCGGGCGTCGCTAGAGACGATGCTGGAGAAACTGAACACCGTGGATCCCTTGGAATGGGCCCAACAGCAACGCCCAACACCCAATGGGTCGTAGAAAGGGTGACCAATGTCACGTTTTTCGTGGCTAAACTGATCAACCCCATCGGTTGAACGCGTCACCCATGCGCTGATAATTACCATAACATGCCGTACATACTCTATATGTCTACATGCTGATCGTTAAATTTAGCTCAGTAAACACTTGTACCCAATATGACGGTGCGTTAAATAATGAAACATGGTGTTTGATATTTCAATTTGTTTTGCTGTGAACATACTAAACGTGCCCAGGGCGACTCCCCCAGCCTGGCTATGATGTAACATTGGGGATAATAAACTGTATGAACATTGCTGAACTTGTTGTTATTCACGACAACCGCTATCCGATTGTATAATACAGAACATATATTGTATAATACAGGACATATATGGTACAGTACAGAAGAGAAATGGTATAATACAGCACAGATTTGATATAATACAGGACATATACTGTATAATACAGCACAGATTTGGTATAATACAGAACATATATTGTACAATACAGGAAAAATATGGTACAATACAGGACAGATTTGGTATAATACAGGACAGGTATTGTATAACACAGGACATATATTGTATAATACAGCACAGATATGGTATAATTCAGGACAGATATAGTATAATACAGCAAAGGTATGGTATAATAGAGGACAAATATTGTATAATACAGAACATATATTGTATAATACAGGAAAAATATGGTACAATACAGGACAGATATGGTATAATACAGGGCAGACTTGGTATAATACATCACAGATTTGTTATAATACAGAACATATATGGTATAATAGAGGACAAATATGGTACAATACAGGACAGATTTGGTATAATGCCAACATATGTCAAAGACAAAAAGGTCTGTACACGGGGCGGGCCTCGGGGACGAAACGTGCACCAGCAGAATCTCGCCATATACAGGTAAAAATTACAACACATATGGCGAGATTCTGCTGGTGGACGTTTCTTCCCCGAGGCCCGCCCCCTGTACAGACCTTTTTGTCTTTGATATATGTTGGCATTGGTGGGAAGTTGATGCTGGGTCGACATCGGGCCTTACAGACTAGTCTTTTGTGTTAAATGCCGTCATTTTCATTTGACAACGATACAGCTCACCAATCCCCAGTTTACGAGTTGTCACAGCGAAACAGCTCACCAATTACCAATATACTAGTTGGCAGAGCGTTTCCATCATAGCTATCTAGATTTGTATCTAATACCGCTTATGCCGGTGCTAGGGGTTGTGTGGTCATGTCATCCAAGTTGCCACATAAACAGGTACAATAAAAGCGTACCTGAGATACAACACATATCACGAATCGTTATATTTTTGGTGTGTGCTTTGGAATAGGTTAACCAGAAGACTATACTGTGAAGTCATGTGGCTCTGTCAGTATGTCGGCACCTCTTCCCACTTCCCTTATATGTGTTGTAATTTTTACCTGTATCTGGCGAGATTCTGCTGGTGGTCGTTTCGTCCCCGAGGCCCGCCCCCTGTACAGACCTTTTGGTCTTTGATATATGTTGGCATTGGTGGGAAGTTGATGCTGGGTCGACGTCGGGCCTTACAGACTAGTCTTTTGTGTTAAATGCCGTCATTTTCATCTGACAACGATACAGCTCACCAATCCCCAGTTTACGAGTTGACAAAGCGAAACAGCTCACCAATTACCAATATACTAGTTGGCAGATCATTTCCATCATAGCTATCTAGATTTGTATCTAATACCGCTTATGCCGGTGCTAGGGGCCGTGTGGTCATGTCATCCAAGTTGCCACATGAACAGGTACAATAAAAGCGTACCTGAGATACAACACATATCACGAATCGTTATATTCTTGGTATGTGCTTTGGAATAGGTTAACCAGAAGACTATACTGTGAAGTCATGTGGCTCTGTCAGTATGTCGGCACCTCTTCCCACTTCCCTTATATGTGTTGTAATTTTTACCTGTATCTGGCGAGATTCTGCTGGTGGTCGTTTCGTCCCCGAGGCCCGCCCCCTGTACAGACCTTTTGGTCTTTGATATATGTTGGCATTGGTGGGAAGTGGATGCTGGGTCGACATCGGGCCTTACAGACTAGTCTTTTGTGTTAAATGCCGTCATTTTCATCTCACAACGATACAGCTCACCAATCCCCAGTTTACGAGTTGTCACAGCGAAACAGCTCCCCAATTACCAATATACTAGTTGGCAGAGCATTTCCATCATAGCTATCTAGATTTGTATCTAATACCGCTGATGCCGGTGCTAGGGGCCGTGTGGTCATGTCATCCAAGTTGCCACATGAACAGGTACAATAAAAGCGTACCTGAGATACAACACATATCACGAATCGTTATATTCTTGGTATGTGCTTTGGAATAGGTTAACCAGAAGACTATACTGTGAAGTCATGTGGCTCTGTCAGTATGTCGGCACCTCTTCCCACTTCCCTTATATGTGTTGTAATTTTTACCTGTATATGGCGAGATTCTGCTGATGGACGTTTCGTCCCCGAGGCCCGACCCCTGTACAGATCTTTTGGTCTTTGCTATATGTTGGCATTGGTGGGAAGTTGATGCTGGGTCGACATCGGGCCTTACAGACTAGTCTTTTGTGTTAAATGCCGTCATTTTCAGCTGACACCGATACAGCTCACCAATTCCCAGTTTACGAGTTGTCACAGCGAAGCAGCTCACCAATTACCAATATACTAGTTGGCAGAGCATTTCCATCATAGCTATCTAGATTTGTATCTAATACCGCTTATGCCGGTGCTAGGGGCCGTGTGGTCATGTCATCCAACTTGCCACATGAACAGGTACAATAAAAGCGTACCTGAGATACAACACATACCACGAATCGTTATATTCTTGGTATGTGCTTTGGAATAGGTTAACCAGAAGACTATACTGTGAAGTCATGTGACTCTGTCAGTATGTCCGCACCTCTTCCCACTTCCCTTATATACAGGTAAAAATTACAACACATATAAGGGAAGTGGGAAGAGGTGCCGACATACTGACAGAGCCACATGACTTCACAGTATAGTCTTCTGGTTAACCTATTCCAAAGCACATACCAAGAATATAACGATTCGTGATATGTGTTGTATCTCAGGTACGCTTTTATTGTACCTGTTCATCTGGTAACTTGAATGACATGACCACACGGCCCCGAGCACCGGCATAAGCGGACAGATATGGTATAATACGGACAGATATGGTATAATACAACACAGATTTGGTATAATACAAAACATATATGGTATAATAGAGTACAAATATGGTACAAAACAGGACAGATTTTGTATAATACAGAACATATATTGTATAAAACTGGACAGATATTGTATAATACAGGACACAGTACAGATATGGTATAACACAGGACAGATATTGCATAATACAGCAACAGGGATGGGGTAGTCGGGAGCTCGGAGCTCGAGGATGGGGCAGACGGGAGCTCAGAGCTCAGAGCTATGGGCCTATGCAGACCTCCGTGAACTTTTCGAAAAATTTCGCCGCTTAACTTCGAAACCCCTGTGGGGGGCCTAATCGTGTATTTTGCGCCTAATCGTGTCAGCGCCAAATGGTGTAAAAAACAATGCGCCTAATAACGTGTTGCGCCTAACCGTGTAGGAAATTTGCGGTTAATAGTGGAACTGCGTCTAATCGTGTACGAAATTTGCGCTTAATTGTGGGACTGCACCTAATCGTGTACGGAATTTGCGCCTGTTTGTGTAAATGCGCCTAATCGTGTAAGGAGGCTGCGTCTAATCATGTAACTTCTCCTAATCATTTGAACCATCTTGCGCCTACTTCTGCGTTGCGCCTAATCGTGTAGAAAAATTGCTCCTAATTGTGGAATTGCGCCTATTCGTGTAGGAGATTTGCTCCTAATTGTGGAAATGCGCCTATTCGTGTGAGAAATATACGTCTAATCGTGGAAACGCGCTTATTTGTGAAAATTATTTTGCGCATAATTGTACGTTGCGCCTAATCGTGGAGAAAATTTGCGTCTGTGGAAATGCGCCTAATTGTGTTTAGAGACCGCGCCTAAACGTGCACAACGTGAAGACATAAGTAGTATGTAAAGGACGGATAAAGTCAACTTGACCTTCTTTCGTAATTTTTGGGGAGGTCACGGGGAGATCACGTGATCAAGAGGTCAAGGTCACTATAGTTCCGGGACTTCCGGTCACGTGACCTTTGGGGCATGTATTCCTCCACGGTGATGCGGTCTGGCGGTAATGCGGTCGCGGGGAAAAAGTCTCGGCGGACAGAATGTAGCCTCAAATACGCGGGAGCCGGGGGAAATTCTCCGGCAATCTTCGCCAATCATCGGGATATTTTGGGGGCGAGAGGGGCCCCTAGTCAACCGATTGGGTGGAGTGAGGGTGTCAAAGTGGAGCGCTCGTCCAGGGCGATCAAGTCATGGGTGGGTGCATGTAAATTGAGGATTTATCCCAAAAATATGAAAAGCGGAATTCGGACTTTACCCCTAAAATAGGGGAAAACTCCTACCAACAAGGTCCAAAAGGGCTAATATCGGTCTCCGGCTTATCGGGCCTGTCTATCAAGTCATGGGTGGGCACTTGTCTCCGAAATATAAAATGCGGAACACGGACTTTTCCTCAACAATGGGAGAATGATTCGAACATTTGCATCTATAGGGGAAAATGACTGTATGGAGTATGGAGGTGGTCATTTTTTGTGGATTTTATTATGGGTTGTGGGGTCTTGTTTTCTTCGTCTCATCACGTAAAACACGATGGGAATGGTCTCGGAGCTAAGCGGTGAAATTTGTCGAAAAATCCCGGTACCGAGTAGGTCTGTATATAGGCCCATACTGGCCCAGTGGATAGGTCCATACTGGGAAGTTTACTCCTGGACATTGCGATATGGGTTGTGGGATCTTGTTTTTCACGTCTCGCCACGTAGAAAACGTAGAAAGCGGTGAATTTTTTCGAAAAGTTCACGGAGGTCTGGATAGGCCCTTAGGCCTACTGGCTCAGTGGCTAGGTCCATACTGGATAATTCACATATGTTCATTGCGATATGGGTTGTGGGATCTTGTTTTTCACGTTCCACCACGTAGAACATGATGGGAGGGGTTTCGAAAATAAGCGGTGAATTTTTTTTTGAAAAGTCCATATACCGTGTAGATCTGTATATTGACCTATACTAGCTCAGTGGATAGGTCCATACTGAGAAATTTACTCCTGGACATTGCGATAAGGGTTGTGGGATCTTGTTTTTCACGTCTCATCACGTATAACACGATGGGCAAGGTCCCGAAGCTAAGCGGTGAATTTTTTTTAAAAAGTCACTGCGCGCATGCGTAGTGGGTAAATAGTGCGAGTGGACGTTTTGGGATCTAGGTGAGCCCCTAGTGGTCCGATATTGTCGTATGAGGTCTTATTTTGAAGCCCTCTTGAAGGAGCATCCGATCGTCCGTTTTCGTTATTCTGCGCATGCGCAATCTGGTCGTACTATAGAAAGCAGACATTCTCGGGGTGCGTGGGTGTGTGTTTGGGTCAGAAATGGACCACTATTGGTCCAAATGGGTCGTGGAATGTGTCAAAGTGAAGCTTTTGTGGGATGGAGTCAGAATGGTGTGCTTTTTATTGCAAGTCGCGTCAATCTGCGCATGCGCAGTTGGGTGTAGTAAGTAAAGTGGTCATTTTGGGGGTGCGTGGGGGTGTGTTTGGGGTAGAGAGGGACCATCCTTGGTCCGAATGCGTCGTGTGGGATGTCATTTTGTAGCTATCGGGGTGTAGACCCCGACTTGAGGCATGTGCACGTCATCTGTGACGTCATTGGTGAAGTCATCAGTAGAAGTAGTAGCGAAAGCGGGCATTTTGGGAGTGTGAAAGAAGGTTTTTGTGATAGAGAGGGACCATCCTTGGTCCGAATGCGTCGTGTGGGATGTCATTTTGTAGCTCTCGGTATGTAGACGTCATGTATGTCCGCATCATCTGTGAGGTCATTGGTGACGTCATCAGTAGAAGTATTAGCGAAAGCGGGCATTTTGGGGTGTGTAGGAAAGCGTTTGGGGTAGAGATGGACCATCCCTGATCCGAATGCGTCGTGTGAGGCGTCATCTTGTATCAACGCCTGCCAACGCCAACCTTAACGCTTCAACGCCCTGGTAAATTAGCCCTGAAGCTCTGATTTTTGAAATTGACACTAATTCATCGAAATGCGGTGAAACCGTCAACGCCTGTCGTTACGTCTTAATCCTATCCTGCCTGGGCTTTTTGGGACCTGGGGATAGCTCAGTGGATAGGTCTAATTATTTTTCTTAACCCTTGAGCTAGGGAGCTGAAACTTACCACACTATATTTTTGGGTCAAGCTCTAACAGAAAATGTAAAAAAAATCCAAGATGGCCGCTTTGATGACCTCACAGTGACGTTATTTTCAAAAACGGCATTTTTTGGTCGATTTTTCGGTCAGATTTTCAAATTTTTTATTTATGAAATTTCTCCGCAAAAACAGCTTGATAAATTAGTAAATATTAATGTGATGTGTAAAAAAAGCTTTTGCTCACTTTTCATCGCAGAAAAGCAAAATTTTTGAAGAAATATGACAGAAACATCACTTTTCTAAGACCCCACATGGTCGCCATCTTGAATTTACCCATGATCCTTCCCTCGGGGGTCATGCAAATAGGCCCCAATATGATAAACTATAAAGTCACGAAATTTCAACTCTCTATTTTTTGTCGTTCCGGAGATAGCGCAGAAAGTTTGGCAGGGAGGCGATTTCGACCCCCCCCCCCTTCCAGGCCAGGTAGGGTTAACGCCCATGATGTAGACTGGTGAGAGAACAACAACAACAACAAGGATGACAGGCCAATCATTTTATTATCCCCTACAGTACATCAAACCCAAGCTGGATGAGCTGCGTTGGGTATGTTTACAATACAAGTAGCCTCTTGTCCAATCAGAGGCCGCCATTTAGCGCTGCGTCAGTCATATTCGTTCTTGCCGGTTAGATTAATTCTCGGCTGCTCTTGTCCAATCAGAAGTCCCCATATCAGAAAGTTTCATCTTCGGCCATGTTCGCTCTGATCCGTTTGTTCTAATCGTCGTCGGGCAGGCCAGGTTACCGTTGAGGCAACATATCCTCAAATAGTTGTTTGCGCATTCTGAGTATCCATCAGTGCATGGGTGAATACATTCATCCGATGGGGTGGTCGGTCCACTTGGTCCAGCACGGTCTCTAGCGATGTCCTATCCGTGATGGTAAACGGTTGGTCAAATATCCGGATGTTACTGCTCGGGTAAAAGTATCGGACTTGGTCTGTCTCCTAATGCTGCAGCACATAACCAAACGCCAGATTCAGCTTGAAGGCCGTAGTTTGATCGTTGAAGATGGCTCCCACGTACTTGAAGAGCCGAGACAGGGCCTCTAACCGGAAATTGTAGATGTCTAGTAGCAGCCGATGACGGTGAAAACATCGTCGGATCATGAGCCAATGGTAGACGTCACTTAATGGATGGGCGTCCGGTAAGAGTTCACTGGGGGCATCCACTGGATCTTCCTGGAAATGCTCGATGACGTCAGGCGTATGTGGAACGGTATCACCGGTGTCCGGCTGGATATCTAGGCCCTCTTCGACTGTAGATACAAGCAAACTGGACATGGGCTCGGTGCTCGGCAAGTGTTGGGTGGATTGTGTCTCCGTACGTTTCATCTACCTGGGATCCTCTTCAGCTGACCTTCCTTGGCTCCCATACCGTGGTGACGGACCATGAATCAAACGCTGATGCCGTCTTAAGTGATTGAGCCGTTTGAAGAGTTGACCACATTCATTACGTTGTTCCATCGCGCCCTCGTGGAGTGAGCGTTCGTGGCGCCGTAAAGCATTTTCCCGATGAAATGATCGTGCGCAGGTTATACAAGTATACCGTGCGCCCTTGTGGATGGAGGACTCGTGCCGTCGCAAATCTTCAGGGCGACTAAATGGCTTCAGGCAGGTCGAACAAGAGAACATGTCGGCTGCGTATCAGAAAATGCTGAACATCCCCACCTACCGCCTCTTTTATAAGCCCTCAGTCCTCAAGAACGCTCGTACGTTGTTCTTCCAACAATCAGCGCATCGCTGCCCTGTACACTCGGGTGCGCACTTGTGACATGTCTAGCATTGCGTTATACAATATATGTCCTGTATTATACCATATTTGCCCTCTATTATACCATATCTGTGCTGTATTATACCATATCTGCGTTGTATTATAAAACATCTGTCCTGTATTATACCATATCTTTGTTGCATTATACAATATATGCCTGTATTATACAATATCTGTCCAGTATTATACAATATCTGTCCTGTATTATTCAATATCTGTCCTGTATTATACAATATTTGTCCTGTATTATACAATATATGTCCTGTATTATACCATATCTGTGTTGTATTATAACATATCTGTGATATATTATACAATATCTGTCCTGTATTATACAATATCTGTCCAGTATTATACAATATCTGTCCAGTATTATACCTTATCTGTCCTGTATTATTCCATATCTGTCTAGTATTATACAATATCTGTCCTGTATTATACCATATCTGTCATGCATTTTACCACATCTGTCCTGTATTATACCATATTTGTCCTGTATTATACAATTACAAGCGTCTGGTCCGTCATTCATAATTCAGCCGTCGTCCATTAGAGAATATCCTCGTCCATAATCCAAAGATATATTCCATATTCCATATAAGAGTATTAGCACCAAATTCGAAAAGACAATCGCAGTATACATAAACATAGGCTTGTTTCCAGCAAGAGAGAAGCGGTCAACAGTTTTCAATGATGCCGGCAAGACATCATGATGTTCCAAAAAAATCAAATCCGTATCGCTGATCAGTATTCTTAATCTATAATATTCGTTGTAAATCGTCATCTAAAGAATGATGTATCCCAGTCACGCTTTGATTGTGGCTGTTCATATGAGTACCATGAGGATCTTGAAGTACATGGGTTCCGACGGTCCCTAGCCCCGGGTTAAGCGGAATTAGACACAAGTTACGAAACGTAACGCCATAGATCTTGCACGCTACGCTGGTATTTTGCTATCAGCATGCGATATGTACGTCAACTTTGAGAAAGTTTGAGTGGAGGCGCTTGGTGGTGTAGCCCTGTTTTATAATTTTCTGCAACAATGTTTTGTGACGTTGATTAAAATCGTCACATTTAACACAGGATCTAGCAAATGCCACTAGGCGTGATATGTATACGCCAAATGCAGATCCCACTGGAATATTACTGTCCAGAAAGGGATAGTTTTCGATGTCGAAATTGTAATCATCTCTTTTGTCGACGAGAGAGAAGGGCCGCTTCATTTTTATAGAGATATAGGTCTATATATGATGTGCCTGTATGGTTATCTGTAGTTTCCTTCAAATCCAGTGAAGGTGGATATATATCCTTCACTGCGTCTTTTATATAGCGATTATCCACAGCGAGAAGATCGTCTATATAGCGTTTGGTGAATGATAAGGAACGGGCTTTGAATGGATCGGTTTTTGAAAGCGCCTGCATATAGTCATATTCATAAGAGAACAGATATAGGTCAGCCAATAGAGGTGCACAATTAGTACCCATTGGAATACCAATATGCTGTTGATATATTGTGTTGCCAAATTTCACATAGATATTTTTAATGAGAAATTCAAGCAACTCTATAAACAAAGAAACATCCCATGAATGATATCTCTTGTATGTAGTAGAGCTAAAGAATGCTTTATGGCTTCCGACATTAATATATCCAGGATCAGTTTTTTTGAACGCAGATACTATTAATGAACTTAGACGGTCAATAAGGTCCTGATGAGGGATTGCAGTATAGAGAGTCGAGAAATCCCATGTGGATACATGTCTATACGGTATGTGACCTTTAGCATCAAGTTCTTCCGTAAGACGGTTTCAGTTTTTTCAAAATCCACATACATTTAACGCCCGAGTTTTTAGAAATAGTGGCGCAATACCTTTCCCAAAATGCTTTTACCTCCTGAAGGGTCCTCGTCAACAGGGTTGAAAGAAGCTTGGTGGTGCAGCTTCTAGAACCAGCTATGAATCTAGCTTTGTATGGTTATTTATGCATTTTGGGAGTCCAGTATACTTTTGGTATATCGTTATGTTTGGTTGGAAGACAAATACCTCTTTCCTTGAGAAACGTTTTGTGATTGTTAAATAAATCTTCCAGAGTAAATGCAGTTTGAGAGTAAGTAGATGTATTTGATGACGATATGTTTACACTCAATTCTTCAACCAGCACCTGGTAATAGTAATATTTACATATGAATATTATATTATTTGGAGCTTTGTCTGCTGGGACTATGACGAATTTACTCTGGAGATTTGCTAGAATTGCTTGCGAATTGGGTCTTCTCAGTATTTGTTTTGCTTGGGGAAGGGTACTTCTGTCAATATGGCGGATTGTTTCAACGACCTTGTTCTTGGTGAGGTCCAGCCAATCAGCGAGTACTGTAGGTTCAACTTTTTCTCGCTTAGACCAATCAATAACGTACTGTTCCAAAGCAGATAGGACTATATTCTGGTCAGCCTTCAGATTTATTTTTCTCGGCTCTCTATATTTAGGTCCCTTCTGTGAACTTAAAATAGTTTGGTACAGTATAACGTACCTCTGGATCATTCAGGATTCGAGGTAAATTAATAATGTCCAGTCCTTTATCTAAGTAGTCGAGTTTCAAGAAAAACAGATCTTGAGATGTTTCGATTATGTTCACTGAATGATACAGCCGAAAATACGCTATATCTTGACATACTTTAGTGATTTGGGGTGGTATAATATTTCCTAAAGACGCAGATTGTTGTATATCTCTGGCTATATGATTTAAAGCTTTCAGAGGTAACGCATACAGAACTGTACGTAAGCTATGTGTAAGTAATTTAAAGTGATATGATCGAGAATCATCGCACTTTTGAACTTTCTCCAACCATGGTGTCTCCGTTGATGGGGTTTAAATAGCTGGGTAATATTGGATATATTTGAACGGCGGTTTGTAACATTGCCGAATCCACTGACATTATCATTTAAACCATACGGAAACACTGACCCAAGTTCTAGCATCCAGAATAGTTCCCGCTCTCGGATTTTTCTCTCAAATCCAAAGGCGGAATCCTTGGTAGATGGATAGACGACGTCTATGATCTGAATACTAAAGTTGTCACAGCCATGATCGGGTCCAGAAAAATGCTTACCTATAAGCAACTGCTTTTTCCTAACGGATTTTCTGTGACCATTCACCCTACCCATGTCTAGTTTGCTTGTGTCTACAGTCGAGGAGGGCCTAGATATCCAGCCGGATACCGGTGATACTGTTTCACATACGCCTGACGACATCGAGCATTTCCAGGAAGATCCAGTGCATGCCCCCAGTGAATTCTTACCGGACGCCCATCCATTAAGTGACATTTACAGGGACCATTGTTTCATGAAGCCATCTTCCACGATCAAACTGCGCCCTTCAAGTTGAATCTGGCGTTTGGTTATCTGCTGCAGCATAAGGAGACAGACCAAGTCCGATACTTTTACCCGAGCAGTAACATCCGGGTATTTGACCTACCGTTTACCATCACGGATAGGGCATCGCTAGAGACCGTGCTGGACCAAGTGGACCAATTGGATGTGTGGAATGGGCATAACAACAACGTCCCAACACCCAATGGGTCGTAGAGAGGGTGAACAATGTCACGTTTTTCGTTACCAAGCTGACCGAACACCCCATCGGATGAATGTATTCACCCATGCACTGATAGATACTCAGAATGCGCAAACAACTATATGAGGATATGTTGCCTCAACGATATCCTGGCCTGCCCGACGACGATTAGAACAAACGGATCAGAGCGAACATGGCCGAAGATGGAACTTTCTGAAATGGCGACTTCAGATTGGACAAGCCGAGAATAAATCTAACGGGCAAGAAAGAATATGACAGATGCAGCGCCAAATGGCGGCCTCTGATTGGACAAGAGGCTACTTGTATTGTACACATACCCAACGCAGCTCCCCCAGCTTGGGTTTGATGTACTGGAGGCGATAATAAAATGATTGACAGGCGTTGACGGGCGTCACCGCATTTCGATGAATTAGTGTCAATTTCATAGACTATCTTGAAAAAAGAGCTTCAGGGCTAATTCACCAGGGCGTTGAAGCGTTAAGCTTGGCGTTGGCAGGCGTTGATACAAGGTGACGCCTCACACGACGCATTCGGACCACGGATGGTCCATCTCTACCCCAAACGCTTTCCTACACACCCCAAAATGTCTGCTTTCACTAATACTTCTACTGATGACATCACCAATGACGTCACAGATCACATGGACATGCCTCAAATGGTGGTCTACATACCGGAAGCTACAAAATGACACCCCACACGACGCATTCGGACCAAGGATGGTCCTTCTCTACCCCAAACACCACGCACCCCCAAAATGACCACTTTACTTACTACATCCAACTGCGCATGCGCAGATTGACGCGACTTGCAATAAAAACACGCCATTCTGACTCTACCCCACAAATGCTTCACTTTGACACCTCCCACGATCCATTTGGACCAGTAGTGGTCCATCTCTACCCCAAACACACCCCCGCGCACCCCCAGAATGTCTGCTTTCTATATTCCGACCAGACTGCGCATGCGCAGAATAAAGAAAACGGACGATACATTAGTCCAGTCGGATGCTCCTCCACGAGATCTTGAAAATAAGACCTCATACGACACCATCGGACCACTAGGGGCTCACCTAGACCACAAACGTCCACCCAGCACTATTTGCCCACTACGCATGCGCGCAGTAACTTTTTCAAAAAAAATCACCGTTAGCTTCGGGACCCCGCCCATCGTGTTCTACCTGGTGAGACGTGAAAAACAAGATCCCACAACCTATATCGCAATGTCCAGGAGTAAATTTCCCAGTATGGACCTATCCACTGAGCCAGTATGGGCCAATATACAGACCTACCCGGTACCTCGACCTTTCGAAAAATTTCACCGCTCAGCTCCGAGACCATTCCCATCGTGTTTTACGTGGTGAGACGAAGAAAACAAGACCCCACAACCCACAATAAAATCCACAAAAAATGACCACCCCTATACCCCATACAGGCATTTTCCAGTATAGATGCAAATGTTCGAATCATTCTCCTATTGTTGAGGTAAAGTCCGTGTTCCGCATTTTATATTTTCGGAGTCCTCATTTTACATACACCCATCCATGACTTGATAGGCAGGCCCGATAAGCCGGCGACCGATATTAGCCCTTTTGGACCTGGTTGATAGGAGTTTTCCCCTATTTTAGGGGTAAAGTCCATGTTCCGCTTTTTATATTTTCGGGACACATCCTCAATTTACAAGCTACCACCAATGAGTTGTTCGCCCTGGACGAGCGCTTCACTTTGACACCTCACCCGACCCAAACGGTCCACTATGGGCCCCTGTCGCCCCCAAAATGTCCCGAAGATTGGCGAAGATCGCCGGAGAATTTCCCCCGGCTCTCCGCGTCTCTGGGACTACTTTCTAACCGCGGAGGCTTTTTCCCGCGACCGCATCATCGCCAGACCGCATCGCCGCGGAGGAATACGTGACCGGAAGTCCCGGAACTATAGTGACCTTGACCTCTTGATCACGTGATCTTCCCGTGACCTCCCCAAAAATGACGAAAGTAGGTCAAGTTGATTTTATCCGCCCTTTACATACTACTTATGACTTCACGTTGTGCGCGTTTAGGCGCAGCCTCTATACACAATTAGGCGCAACGCATAATTAGGCGCAAAATTATTTCCAGGAATAAGCGCGTTTCCACGATTAGACGCATATTTCTCACACGATTAGGCGCATTTCCACAATTAGGAGCAAATCTCCTACACGAATAGACACAGTTCCACAACTAGGAGCATTTTTCTACGCGATTAGGCGCAACGCAGAATTAGGCGCAAGATGGTTCAAATGATTAGGAGCAGTTACATGATTAGGCGCAGCCTCCTTACACGATTAGGCGCATTTACACATATAGGCGCAAATTCCGTACACGATTAGGTGCCGTTCCACAATTAAGCGCAAATTTCGTACACGATTATGCGCAGTTCCACCATTAAGCGCAAATTTCCTACACGGTTAGGAGCAACACGTTATTAGGCGCAATTTTTTTACACGATTTGGCGCTGACACGATTAGGCGCAAATACACGATTAGGCCCCCAACAACCCCTCCCATCGTGTTCTACGCGGTGAGACGATACAAACAAGACCAAACAACGCACTGCGCCGCAAGGTCAATAGGGCTCGAAATGCGTTTTTATACTACTAAATTTGAGTAATATACTGTTACTATACTATTCTCTGCGCATTGGGTCAATAGGGCTCGAAATACACTTTTATACTACTAAATGTGAGTGAATATACTGTAACTATACTACCCTCTGCGCATTGCGCCGCAAGGTCACTAGGGTTCGAAATGCGCTTTTATACTACTAAATGTGAGTCAATATACTGTTTCTAAACTATCCTCTGTGCATTGCGCCGCAAGGTCAATAGGGCTCGAAATGCGCTTTTATACTAATAAATGTGAGTCAATATACTGTTACTATACTATCCTCTGCGCATTGCGCCGCAAGGTCAATAGGGCTCGAAATGCGCTTTTATACTAATAAATGTGAGCCAATATACTGTTAATATACTATCCTGTGTGCATTGCGCCGCAAGGTCAATAGGGTTCGAAATGCGCTTTTATACAACTAAATGTGAGTCAATATGCTGTGACGTGACACTTGCGCAGAACACCTGCGCACACAGATGGATGAGATGAGAGGATACAGGTCAGTACATGTTCAAGTGCACTCATTGACTCTCATTGACCTTTAGTGTCGCATCATACAGACTCCTGCTGTTAAACAAGGTAACAAGGACCCGGATGAATGGAAAAATCCCAGATACAGTACATGCATTCCATCACTGTAACACATGGAAAAACACCGAAGGACCGGGATGGACAAGTGCCCGGCGGTAAAACAAGGTCACAAGGACCCCGATGAATGGAAAAACCCCAGATACAGTACATGCATTCAATCACTGTAACACATGGAAAAACACCGAAGGACCCGGATGGACAAATCCCCGGCTGTAAAACAAGGTCACAAGGACCCGGCTGAATGGTGAAACCCCAGATACAAGTCAGTACATGCATTCAATCAAAGACGCGGATGTCTAACCCGGATATAGGTCAGCCAACACATGATGAATGGGAAAACCCCACATACAAGTCAGTACATGAATTCCTATCATTCGATACCAGAACTAGGTCAGACATACCCAGGTCACGCCCGATTCTCGCCTACCGGAAGTGACGTCATACACCTGCGCACAAGTCCCAATGGAAAAACCCCGATGGAATGAGAGCATACAGCACATGCATTCTTATCATTCAAATGACCTTGAACTCTAGTGATCACGTGACCGCTACGTGACCTCCACACGAAAGAGTTATAAGAGTTATATATACTAGAAAAAACCCAGATACAGTACATGCATTCAATCACTGTACCACATGGAAAAACACCGAAGGACCCGGATGGACAAGTCCCCGGGTGTAAAACAAGGTCACAAGCACCCGGATGAATGGAAAAACCCCAGATACAGGACATACATTCAATCACTGTTCTCGAACCAATCGGTCCACTACGGACCCCTCTCGCCCCTGAAGATTGCCGGAGAATTTCCCCCGGCTCCCCGCGTATTTGGGACTACTTTCTGTCCGCGGAAGCAGACCGCATCATCGCCAGACCGCATCACCGCGGAGGAATACATGCCCCATGCACTTGACCGCCACGTGACCTCCACATGACCTCCCCAATATGCAAATTATTGAGACGGCGTTACAAAAGTGATGTAGCATGGGATAGATCTCTCATGTTAAATAATACACTATTGTTGGCGGCGATTTCTGCGCATGCGTACGGCGAATCCGAGACCTTTAAATCAGTACTATATAGTACTTCCCTCACTCCTTCCACGCTCTCACTCTCACGGCTCTCACTCCCCCACCCTTAATTTTAACATTATTTAAATCACTTTTCCCAACACAAATATGTTTATTGAACGCAATGAATAGGTTGTTAAACTAAGGTACAATCACAAAACATGTATTTTGCGTTGATACGAGCTTCTCATGAAATTAGGGGGGTTCATTACATTGAGGTTAGTTATATATAATTCTGTCATGGCCTTATCATATCAAAAACTAAAATAAGTAAAAAGTAGCCTAAAGAGAAATTGTAGCGTGATTGCTGGTGTCGTGACTGGTGTGGGCACTGAATTTCAGTAGACTGGTGATGCTGCTGTTTTCTATGGAAGACGGTAGCGGCCACTCGCCTTCTCGCATACTCGCCCTGTATTTTGCTGACACGAGAAGCCGAGAAGTCGAGAACGCGAGGCGAGAAGTCGAGAACGCGAGAATCCGTCCATTCTCGCATGCTCGCATTCTCGACTTCTCGACTTCTCGCCTTTTTGCCACAAAGTATTAGGGTCACCAGTTGGTGAGACGACTCGCGACTTATCGACTTGACAACATGGCGACTTGCCCCGTTTCTTTGAGGCATCGAGTTGACAACATGGCGACTTGCCCCGTTTCTTTGAGGCAAGTCGACTTGTTATTTCAACAAGTCGACATACCAAAAGTTTACTTGTTGTGTTTTCTCGCAACAGGTCGACTTTCCACACCTCGACTTGTTTGCAAGTCGACTTTCGTCATGTCGACTTTTCGTTATCGATTAAAAAGTCGACTTTCCACAAGTCGACCTTCGCAGTTATTTCGCAACAAGTCGACTTGTAAAATGCCGACTTGTGCAGTCATTTTGCGACAACTCGACTAATAACAAGTCGACTTGTATGAGTATTTCCCAACAAGTCGTCTTATCAAAAGTCAACTTTGGGACAAGTCGACTTCATTGAAATCGACTTGTGTAGCTATTTTGCAACAAGTCTACTCGCAACAAGTCGACTAGTCTTAGTATTTCGCACCAAGTTTCACACTGCACAAAATTATACAATATGAACAGACTATCCGATGACTGAACTGTGTGTGATAAGGATGCATGTTATTATATTTCAGAATTCAGAATTTCTTTGCAAAGTTATCCTTGTTGTAGTTCTTGTTTACCAATAATTGTTTCCTTTTGATAAATTCACACAAATTGTTCAGGTATTCCTATAAATTTGTATGGTCACAATATGGTGGACGAATTGTAACGTCAGTTACTGGAATATTTTAATATACTGGCTAAAAATAAAATGAAGAGTCATGTTCTTTCACTTCCTAAATCTGTTGCCTGACATATCGTGAATATTTTCTAATTAAAAGTTTTGTGTTTCACGTGGCCGTTTGAAGACAAATTGAAGAGAAGAAAACATAGATTTTGATGATGTCCGTTTGGTGTAGATTCAAGTTGTTCATCCTGACTTAGGAATTAATATGAAAACAAGTTTGGTATCTCATTGAGTAGACATTGGTCATGGTATGTGTGGGCCAAAACATCTTTGGCCTATGTAGATATCTGTAGTCTAAAGATTAATTTAAATTCACAAAAACCTGTCAAAATATAATGTCAGTTACAGTGGAATGACCCAGCCCATTGACTTAATCGGAAAACGGTTGATTTTTTATCTGCTCTCTGCAAAGTCGACTTTTGATAAGGCGACTTGTTGCGAAATACTAAGACAAGTCGACTTGTTGCGAGTAGACTTGTTGCAAAATAGCTACACAAGTCGATTTCAATGAAGTCGGCTTGTCCCAAAGTTGACTTTTGATAAGACGACTTGTTGGGAAATACTCATACAAGACGACTTGTGATTAGTCGACTTGTCGCAAAATGACTGCACAAGTCGGCATTTTACAAGTCGACTTGTTGCGAAATAACTGCGAAGGTCGACTTGTGGAAAGTCGACTTTTTAATCGATAACGAAAAGTCGACATGACGAAAGTCGACTTGCAAACAAGTCGAGGTGTGGAAAGTCGACTTGTTGCGAGAAAACACAACAAGTAAACTTTTGGTATGTCGACTTGTTGAAATATAACGCGTCAAGTCGACAAAAACAAGTCGACTTGCCTCAAAGAAACGGGGCAAGTCGCCATTTCCGTAGCTCCGTAACAAAGCATAGACGAGAAGGCGAGAAGTCGAGAAAGATCTCGACTTCTCGCCTCGCAATCTCGACTTCTCGCCTCGACTTCTCCCCTCGCGTTCTCGACTTCTCGACTTGTCGTGTCAGCAAAATACAGGGCGAGTATGCGAGAAGGCGAGTGGCCGATACCGTCTTCCATAGGTTTCTTCTTTTTTTTTTGAAGACCACCTATCACGCCACTTATTATTTTTCCAATGTACAGTGATTTCTTCATCTGGCCGCTTTCTAAATCTCTGTTAATTGCAATGTTGTCCAGTCCCACGTGGTGTTAAAGGCAATATACTGAATGCTTTCAAATACAAATCGTCACAAAGATCATGTTTGTTTCTTGTGAAGCTCTTAGATATATGCACTCGGAATATTAGCCTGTGGGGTCATATGACTTCTTGTCAGTACGACATCATCTTTTTGTCCACCATCTTTACATGCACCAAAATGATGCACTACAGCCAAATGCTGTGAAAAGTCTGTAATAAAGTACGGATTGGTTGAGTGGATTCCACTTCACTTTGATATCAGTTGAGGCATTAAGTTATTAATAAAAAGTAAACGACTGAAATCTGTCTGAATTAATATAAAACCAAGCACTTCACTCGCGTACTGACAAAACGTCATATGACCCCACAGGCCAATATTCTGCCTGCATATCTAAAAACACCACAAGAACCAACAAGACCTCAAGGAGCTTCAATATACGCCCGTACATCTGGAATTACACTGGTCCAAATTTCAAGGTTGTTTAATGGCCTCGGTCCCAATTGATATCTAGCAATTCAGAGAATGTAACACCTCTTATATTCAGTGATAAACTAAAAGGGGCTTAACTCTGGGTAACAAGGTGACCTTGGAACAAGGGGTCGAGAGCTCGACACATATCCCATACTGAAATCGACAACGAACAAACAAGAGAGTATATGACCGGTGAGAAAAAATTTCATGAAAGAAGAAAAATGTGAAGAAAGTGATGAAGAAAACTTTTGTTCTTGAGCTAATAAGCATATAAAAAGTTCATAAAGCACCCCTCTCCCAATTAAATTTGTAAATGCAAGGTTTTTATTTCACAACAGTTTAAGTGAATGCAGCCGTTTCATAAATCAAACAAAGGAGACAACTCCACAGGACAAACAGGTTAGGGCAATCCCGCTCTCTGAAATGGAGATAAAAAAGGTCGCTTTTGCTCGAAAAATCAGTTCACATGTTGAATTCAGCAAAACCCTCTTAAGGCGCGCACAGACATACATATCCGCATCAAATGGTAGTAAAACAATAAATTGTCATATCTAATTTGCATAATAATAGGACAAACATCTGTCGCGCTGTTTAAACAACATTGACTGTTTTTTGTTGTTTTTTTTAAATGGCAAATTACTTTTAGGACATGAAACAATAGTTAAATTAATGCGCCTGAAGTTTTGAAGCATTGGTTAACTAGGAATCAATAGTTATTGAGCCAAAATGACCCTTTTTACCTCCATTTTAGAGAGCGGGATCGCCCTAACCTGGAGGTTATATACATGGAGGGGAGACAACTCCGAATAGTCCAACCTAACAATATAGTCAGTTAAACTGGATTAGTTTTGGGGTTCTGTGACCTTGACATTTGACCTACTGACCTCAAAATGAATAGGGTTCCTCTTTGCCCCACGAGTAAGGTATACCCAAAGTTTGGTACCAATCCATACCTTGGAACTGGAGATATCGCACGGACAAATATAACTCATCATCACATTATGTACAACCTCGTCTTCCACGGGCATACAAAAAATGTGACTTTTGATGATTTCCTGATTTCAGGGTCACAGTGACCTAGACCTTTGACCTTGACTTAAAGTTTTGTACATTACACATCGTCTCCCCTTACTGTATCTACGGATACCAAAAAAAAATATTGTTAATGATTTCCTGATTTTGGGGCCACAGTGACCTTGACCTTTGACCTTGATCTACATTTTGGTATGTGAAGCATCGTGTCCCCCTAATGTATCTGCTGACACAAAACAAAATATTTTAACGATTTCCTGATTTTGGGGTCACAGTGACATTTGTTCGTGACCACAATTTGGTATACGACACATCTTTTCCCCAATGTTCGTTAATTTTCTGATTTTTGAGCCACAGTGACCTTCAACCTCCGAGCTCAACCTACATTTGGTGTGCAACACATCGTCCCCCTCTAGGGTATCCACTCACTAAAGATTGCACTGTAGATAGAAAACTGGCAATGATCAATGATCTCCTGATTTTTATGCCACAGTGACCTTTGACCTCTTATATTCACCTCAATTTTGGTACGCGACACATTGTCTCGACCTAGCGCATCCACTCACAAAAAATACAACAGTGCAACTGTCAAAGATATAGACCGGACACGAAATATTCAATGATTTCCTAATTTTCAGGCCAGTGTCCTTTGACCTCTGACCTCGACCTCCATTTTGGTACGCGACACATCGACTCCCTGTACATTGGAACTCTAGAAATTAAACTGTCCCCGATACTGATCGGACACGAATGGACGGGCGAACGGAAACCGCCATCTCATATTACGTCCGCCTTTTTGGCGCGCCTATAAAAATGATCCCTGTGATTTGTTTCGCAGCCACGCTTTGATTGTAGCTGTTCATGTGGACATTATAAATGATATGCTCACACGGCCCCTAGCACCGGTTTGAGCGATATTAGATACAAATATCCGACAGCAATGATGTGATTCATCTGATGGAAAGCGATAAACGGTCCAGACTGGGCAAATCTATTCTACATGTATTAAAAGAGCCGGGATGATGGATGAGAATGTCCTAGTGATTAGTGTCCCTTTTCATGTCCTTTTCTATTGCAACCAATTAGGAAGGACACGTGTCCCCAATATGGAGAAAAGTCTCCTGGGTGGGTCAAAAGATAGGGGCCGGACACTCTCAGACACCGGACATTCTTAGCCTCCACATCGGCCTGAAATATCCGTATGTCCGTCTGTCACCGATAGCGTCCTTTAACCCTACCTGGCCTGGGGGGGGGGGGGACCGAATGTCCCCCCCCCCCACCAATCTTTCTGCGCGATCTCCGGAACGACAGAATTGGAGAGCTAAATTAGACTATAACGTCCGTGAGGTTATAGTTTATCATATTGGAGTATTTTGAGCCTATTTGCATAACCCCCCGAGCAGAGGATCATGAGAAAATTCAAGATGGCGCTCATGTGGGGTACCTGAAAGGTGATGTTTTTGTCATATTTCTTCAAAATTTCTGCTTTTCCGCGATGTAAAGTGGGCAAAAACTATTTTGTTTCACATCACATTAATATTTACTAATTTATCATGCAGTTTTTGTGGAGAAATTGCAAAAATAAAACATTCGGAAAATCTGACTGAAAAATTGACCAAAAAATGTCGTTTTTGAGAATGACGTCACTGTGACGTCATCAAAGCGGCCATCTTGGATTTTTTGGCATTTTCTGGTAGAGCTTGACCGAAGGGTATAGTGTGGTAAGTTTCAGCTCCCAAGCTCAAGGGGTAAGAATCAAGGGGTAGGAAGAATTAGGGGTCCATTTCGACCCCCCCCCCCCCCCCCCCCAGGCCACAACAGGTCTCAAAAATCCCAGGCCAGATAGGGTTAACACCCTTGCAAGGGGTTTAGAATCACCAAACTGGGTACACATATACTACGAGACAATACCTATATGTTGGTACCGTTACTTCCACGATCCACCCCTAGGGGCCGAATAGGTCTACTATTAAACGGGCTCTTCGTCCGTCCATCCAGAACTCCTTCAGTTCATGTAGGTTCTCTAGCTGACGTGGAGGAGGTGGCTTGGGGCAATGGTGGAAGGCGAAGGTGGTGGGAATGTGGCTGGGGCAATGGTGGAAGACGGGCTCATGCGAGAAGCGGGGATCAGCAGATTTATCTGCTTGGGGAGGATAGGAGCCGAGGGAATGAAAGGGAAGGAGCCGGGGCGACCGGAGCGGGAGAGATGCGCGGGTCTCTGATAGCTACACTATTGAAAGAGCAGACCTGAAATGTCCGTAGGTTCTCTGGCTGACGAGGAGGCGGTGGCTGGGGCAATGGTGCAAGGCGAGGGTGGCGGCGATGTGGCTGCATGGTGCAGTGGTGGAAGACGGGTTGATGCGAGAAGGGTGATGAGTAGCTTTCTGCAAGTGGCTTACAGCCACCAAACTTGGTACACATATACTACGAGACATTATCTACATGTTGGTACTCTTAGTTCCATGATTCACCGCTAGGGGGTGAATAGGTAAAAGGTATCTGAATAAGTAACTGGGCTGGTAGACACCCTTGGAAGTGGTTTACAGCCACCAAACTTGGTAGGACACAATACCTACATGCTGGTACCGTTAGTTGCACGATGCACCGCTAGGGTTCGAATAGGTCCCTGTCATCTCTACTATTAACCCTATCTGGCCTGGGCATTTTGGGACCTGTCCAGGCCTGGGAGGGGGGGGGTGCTAATTATTTTTCTCACCCCTTGAGCTAGGGGGCTGAAACTTACCACAATATACCCTTGGGTCACGCTCTACCCAAAACAATGTATCAAAAAATCCAAGATGGCCGCTTTGATGACGTCACTAAAAAACGGCATTTTTTGGCTGACTTTTTCGGTCGGTCAAATGACCCCAATATGATAAACTATAAAGTCAAGAAGTTTGTCGTTCCGAAGATAGAAAGTTTGGTAGGGGGAGGGAACCATTTTTACTCCCCCCCCCCCCGGACTGGCAGGGTTAAACGAGCTCTCCGTCCGTCCATCCATGACTCCTTCTCTCCATGCGTACAGGTTCTCTGACTGGAGGAGGTGGCTGGGGCAATGGTGAAAGACGAGGGTCAGGGGAGGTGGCTGGGGCAATGGTGAAAGACGAGGGTCAGGGGGAGGTGGCTGGGGCAATGGTGGAAGACGGGCTCATGCGCGGATGAGCAGATTTATCTGGTTGGGGAGGATAGGAGCTGAGGGAATGAAAGAGAAGGAGCTGAGGCGACCGGAGCGGGAGAGAGGCGCGGGTCTCTAAAAGCTACACTATTGAAAGAGCAGACCGTATGTCTATCACAGCTGAAATGCCTAGACATTTATCTGTCACAGCTCACATCTGCACTGCGCTGCATTGAATACGATGGCGTATCCAAGAATCATAACCCAGTTCAGAATTCCGTCGCAACACCACCACCATGTAATTGGGGGTTCTCTATACTGTTTGTGTGTCTATGTCTAAAATACATCCTTGTATTCCATTGTCTTCCTGATTTATATACACCAACCGCTACCATTGACTCTTTCCGTCCACGCTGTTTATAGTTCATCAACTCCGGCCAATTATTACAATTACAGTGACCTACCGAATAAAATAATTAATAAACTAATGAAATGCGTTATTTCCTCAATGATAATTTTTCCACAGGTATTTGCTAGTATCAGTAAAACGCAAGTTCTTATTGAGAACAAGTCCGTGGGGTCGGACGCCGACCAACCCCTCCATTCTCCATCATGTTCTTTCTCTGTTACCAGTCACAAACTATCATGACAATGATTTGTACAGAGGGCGAGCCTCTGTGAGTGAGTTTCAGAATTATGATGCTACCAGTTTAGCACCAGAATCGTGTTGAAAAACTACACAATAACTGTTAGAATTAACACGAATTTGTGTACTTGTTAATATGTTGATTTCAACACAAAAATCGTGAGGATTTCAATATAAAATGTTGTGTTGCAGACACTGTAGCACAATTTTGTTCAGAAAAAGTATTGGTTCGTTGATAACGCAATGCATCAGTTTGAAAATAGCGTAAAATAAAGACATTTTCATATAACTGTCAATTACGAGATTCGAATCCGTTAAATACAATCCAGTAAAGTACGAATTTGAGTAATGTTACTATTTTGATAACAAGCTATGTTATGTGCTTAGTTTTGGGTTCACAATATCATGCAAAATTTGAACGCCTCCCGGTTTGGTCTCTTAGTTTGTCCACATCTGTGGACATTGAGACGTGATTACTTATAACCTAATGAAGTTAAAATGAGACTTTGATCACCAGTCAAATATATGTGTCTTTTTCACTCTATAAATGATTGATTACAGCATCATTCTAGAAAATATTCATCAAAAGAAGGCCGCCACTCTACATTATGTAGTACATAATTATATAGCATATGGTCCCAATGTCCACAATAGTGGACACATACTGTTCGAGTTTCGCTGTATCTACACTTATTAAAGGAACAGACCAACACGGCATGCTTTACAATTCTTTGGGTACCTAGCATTCTTGCTACCTGTATAGTTTTATTTATTCCAAAGAAACATTTGGATAATATTATCCAAAAACCTAACTACAAGGGCTCATTTCCATCTCTCGTAGGTCACCCAATCTTGAAACGGCTGAGGCAGGTGACGTGACTACCAATCCTAAGGAATGTTGGGTAGATGGCACCACCTGTTAGTCTCTGGTTGAGGACATACATGCTTGGTCTCAGTGAAAGCGCCTGTTCTTGTATTGGTGCTTAAAACTTATGTCCACAAATGTGGACGCTGGGATCCAAGAGGATATGGATACTATAAACAATAAAGAAACACAACTTTGAATAAGGCGACTGTTTCCAGTAACCCCGAAATCTGCTACTGAAAACAGTAACAGATATATGAAATTGATTTTAAAAGTTACTAAAGCAGTAACGAAGAAAAAAAAATTCTACTACAGGAGATATCTTCCTTAGCTGAAATAGCCATGACGTGTTTTGGGTCATATTTTTGCTCCCAGGCGAATGAATTCGACACTTAAAGAAGGCTACCACGCCATTCTAAACATGTTGAACGATGCGTAAAAATTAATTAAACATAATTGAAAAATTGTTCAATTAAGTTAATTAGCCCCAATTCTTGAGAAATTCGAGTATTGAAAAGCGGAAAGTAATAGACATACCATTATTTACGGTCTAGTTTTGTGAAAACTAAGATAGAGAGGTAATCTTCAAATACATTGCGTAATTCTTGCATATTCAGCTCATAGAAAACTGGTTTATAATTAACAAAATCGTAAAAATGAACAACCAGGAAATGATAAATTTTAACAACAAAAAGACCAACACGGCCAGAGAATTGTTATTGATTTCAGTATCGAAGCATTCAAATTAACATTTTTTTACTAAATTTGGTAACGTTATTGATTTTCCTACACTTTTATATTTACCACCTTTCCTACGAACACCGCCATGACAAACCTCTACACCACCGGGACAGCTGTCGAGAACGTGAAAAGTTTACCCATTTATTTGTGTGGTCGGAAACAAAATATTTCATGAGGAACAACGACTATCGTCATATTTGTAATAAAACTAGTTGTCCAGACCCTCATTTACATATGAATATAAAACAATGTACAGTATTATGCGGCAAATACACACAACATAGATGGTGAGAACAACGAGTAACAGCCTGACCCTTAACATCGCAAAGAGTCTTTCTACGCCGATCGGACCCGTGCTGACAGCCTGGTGGCAGGTATGATATTGAATGAATATGAATGAGAGAGATCAAATTATACGTCACCTCTCAGCTAATCAGCTCACTGGTCGCGGTGAAAGGAAGATGACTATCCGCACATGTACGTACTCTTATCTCGCGATTATGATAATGACAGAAAACAAATTGACATGTGGTGAGACTGTGCAAAGAAACTAAAACAAGTAGTCCTCAGAGGTTTGGTGTGCCAGCTAATCTGTTCTCCCAACAAAATGCAACACGTCGAGTGGGTTGTCATGTGTCAAAAACAGAATATGCGTGTTTACTGTTAAACAATAATTGAGCAGGTTTATAACATGATATAGTTTCATGCATAGATGGAATCACTGGTTTTCAGAATACCCCTTTTTTATAATCGCTAATGGAATAGCCACCACTAAGTACAGCGGGTATGGGCCTGATGGCAAATTGGTGTCAAAATCTGAAAAGAAATTGTCAACCTAAGATAATTGAATATAATTTTCTAAATGGCATTGGTATATATATATAATATCGGGTTCCTCTCCTTCGGTTGATGAATCCAAGCCGGTGCAGTTACGAAAAATCTCTCTCCACGGCACATTAATTCATTCTCCTCTAACACTTCCGCCATTTATCTATCTAACCCAAACACACGTGACCTCTACGTGTGCATGAATAAGCCCAAGAAAGCGATAATCTGATTGGCGACCTAAAAAGGCCGTATTCCTCACTGATTGTTTGGCGGAAAATGACCACAGTATCACTAATCCTATGGGATGTCCGTACGGGTACTAACTGCGGAAGCGATGAGTTCGATAGATACGATGGTTAAATGCTGGACTGGTGCCACCTTAGATAGGACTTACAACACTGCGGTCTCAAAACATGCAAAATGTCGGTGGATGAAGCCCGCTCAGACCACTTTGCTCCGAGGTCCCTGGTTCCGATGTTAAGGGTTTCTAACGTGATTATATAATCGTGCACTCAAAGATAGTCGACAAAACTCCTATCGGTATAAAGCTTAGACATGTCAGATAAGTCTGTGAAAGAACATTGCTGCTCAGCTTGAATTCCAGTTTACTGAACTGAACTTTATTACACTCAGCTCGCATAACGTGATATATGAGGACACAAACATATTAGTACACATTCTGTGGCAGAAGAGTTTACACAGGAGATTGAAATAATTAAGTATAACTGACATGACTGTACAGATATTTATAAGGCGTGGTGAATAAGCTGTTGATATAAGTATCTGAATCGATGAACGTCTGGTTGTCTAATATAATATGGAGCAATATAACATTTTCTACCTTCGCTGAAAAAAGGACACTGAAGCAAACAAAGAAGCTCGTCTCCAATAGCTTTCTAATCACAGAAAGTGCCAAGTCTTTCATAGTTTATTGTCAATCTACCGGTTTCAATATGGAGTCAGTGATTGGTAGTTCAGAATTTTGTAAAAATTTGTAGAAAATGAAGATAATTTCCATCTTTAAATTGTCTTTGGATATGTTATATATGAGGCCTTAAGGCGCATTTTCACATAATGACTGCCAAGTCTGAAAGTATCAATGTAAGCTTCAATGTTCTTCTTAACAATATACAGATGTGTACAACATTGTATCAGCCATATGTCATTCATACCTGTAGTTTCGCAGATTGATCCGTCATATTTAATCCATTTGTGATTATAAAATCCCCTTCCAGTGTCTGATAACGATAGCTTGTATACCAGACAGGATAATTTCGGTTTTGCTTCCCCATAAAGTAATCTTAATCAGAAACCAACAATTCTTGTTTTTTTTTATTGTTATAGCTAATGGAAATATGCGTAGTTCCCCATATATCATGTACCTGATTACAGAAAATATATTTGGTAAAAAGATTAGTATACATTCTCTTTATAATAAATATATCTTCGACACCCCATACTTCACAGCCGTATAATAGAATTGAAATTTTATGAAATAACAGTAGCTGTAAATCAATGGAGATAATCTGTTTCCTTATTTCATCCTCATTTCAAGCATTAATCCAATTGGCTTTGTGGTTATGTTAATAATGATATGGTCAATATGGGTTCCCCCATTCACATTTGTCTTGAAGGAATAGACACAGGTGTCAATGGCAGTGTGATATTGGTAGCAAAGTTCCGTCAAAAGAGATTTCAGTTTGGTTCAGCAAGTTACTATTGCTGATAAAAATCGAGCGTGGGTATATCGGGGAGAATTCCCGGCGAACCGACACCATCTGTTTCGGTAAATATTTCGCCATGAATTAAAGGACAATGTTTTCTAAATTATATTGTTCTGAAACGGGCATCGCTTCAGGTTTAATAATAACTAAACATATTGAAAATCGGATAGATATTGGCAGAGTTTTGCCGGATTTATATTCTGATATGTGTGCATTTTGCATTGTGCTAGGGGCTGGAGCTGACCTCGCTGGACGTCACTAGCCTGCAGAGCGGGCGCAAAACAGCAGGGGTTGTAGCCATTGATAATGACAAAATGGTCGCCAGCTAATGTCACAACTGTGTCATTAGCAGGCGACTCTGCATGCAGAGTCAACCGCTATTGTGCATATGATATCTCCGTTTCCATGCGGAGTTAGAAATCCATCTTTGGTAATGGAGCGATTCGAATACCGCGTTACTAGTCATTAGTTCCACTTTCTGACGTCAACTGAAATGTCCGTATGTCCAGTACTAATTCCTCACCAAGCGGTACTGGACAGGTCCAGAATTACTAGGCCATACTAATTCAGCATCAAGCAGGACTGGATAGGGGCGGAACTGGCAGTCAGAACCAGTCGCTACAACGCACCCGAGATGCCGTGGCAAGGGGTCAATGTAATGAAGTTAGTGTAACTTTGTTCTCAATCTGTAATCATATTAATTATGTGTGGGGGGAGGAATAATAATTGTCTGCCTCGTGTGGGAGCCTGATTTTGCAATAAATATTATTCTTTTCCATTCTCGGGTAGGTCGGGAACTACCAGACGGTACTAATTCAGCACCAAGCAGGACAGGGTGGGTCCGGAACTGACAGGCAGTACTAATTCAGCACCGAACAGGACCGGGTAGGTTCGGAACTGCTCGGTCCTACGCGGTGCTGATTACTACCGCCTGGCAGTTCCGGACCTACCCGGTGCTGCTCACTGCTGAATTAGTACTGCCTGGCAATTCCGGACCTACTCGGTCCTGCTTGGTGATGATCAATCTTAGGGGGTGAACACTCAATCCTGGGACACGGGGGGAGGCGTCATTCCTATTCGCTGAACAATCTGCTGACAAATTTCGCAAAATACAGAACCATCTTTGTAACTTACTTGTGGAGGACGGATAACTTGTCGGATCTGACGCTAGCTCAACTTGGTAGTCGCTGAAATCGTAATTCTTGCTTTAGAGCAGTGACCCCTTGTGATAAAGTATAGAAAGAATGACGTCATCATGTGGGCCATACTTTGATTAGTGGATATATCAACTATTTAGTCATACACCATGTGTGATATATTTTCGCTACAACTATTTTTGAGTGACAATTGTGTCATTGATAGTTGCTACAAGGGGTTGTGAAAAGTCCGGATTCTGGTGAATATTTTCAAAGAGTTCACTATCTAAGGGTTTTTTTAAATTAGCTACTAGTAGGTGAATTTCAAAGATATTTAGGAGCGACTGGTGGAGGGATGAGTCATCATCGAAAGGCCTGATGACAATTATAATTTTTATCAGCTATAACGTTGATATATATACGGAATAACAGAAGACCAAAAACCGAGCCTTAGTGGTAAGGATATTTGAAGACGAAATTCCAACAGCTACACTCTGACAACAATTTGCTGACAGTTTTTTTTTACTCTCAAAAAATTACTCCGTGAACTTGTCAAACAAAAGACAGACACTGTGAAACATTCAAAGGCACTACATGAAAACATGACATAGAATCTGACGTAAAACAACACATGTTGAAAACAACGGCGAATCGAGTCCATATTTTGACCAGACATGAAAACAAAATGGTGGCCACTTCCTATCTCCTAAATGGTTTTCATGAATGCTACATGTATCAGTCTTCCAGACCGAATGATTGAGGCTGTAGGTTTTTCCTCCATTAAACGTACTCGGCTAAGAACGGTGAGATGTATTGTTGTTCACTGTCCAAAACCATGCTGTACATTTTGTTGGGCACACCTTGTCTCACGTGTTCTCAGTTGGCTTTCTACCCATCAACCAATATGTTCGCATTGTTCCTTTTCCCTGAAATATCAAGAGAAGTGAATATATTTGAAATAGTCAGAAGGCACAACTGAGAAAAAGCCCAAGAAAGTGGATTATGGAAGTTAATCCTTGGAGCAAAAGTGATTCACTGTCATAACTTGTTTTTATTTTTCCTACTCTTCATGGAAAACCATGCTGCAATTTTGAAAAAATAAGTCAATCGGTGAATTTGAGGTCAAAATGTCAAATATGGTGAGAATAGACCCCGATAATTGTTTGTTGCTCTGGATTGCTTCTAGGATAACATTTTTTTATACGAATAATAGTCAATGTCTTGAATTGAGTTTGTATTCAAACAAATCAACTGCATTTATAACATGAGATAGCATCTAAAAGGTGCAACAACCCCTCAGCCATACAGTCTTATTCAGTGTATATTGGTACACAATGAATGGAAGCCTGAAAGATTTGGTTGAATGCAGAAGATGTTTTAGCAGTGGCTTGTAAAAGATTAAAATATGATAAATTCAGTGTGGGATGTTGGATGCATTGGATGACTATAATAAATAATTTGACCAAATTGTATATCTGTGAGTTTAAAATTGGTGAAAATCTGGTCAATGGTTGTCTTAAGATCTGTGGTTGGGGTGTGGATTATTGGGAAAGAGCCCATGCTCTTGGAAGAATTGATTTATCTGCACCCAACAAAATTTGAAATCCCTAGCTGAGACCGCTCGGCTTCTATCGCGTTCACATCGCCATATGGACATTTTGCGCTACCTTGCCATGGAAACCACAAAAATCATCACAATGTGCCCAACTTTGACAGACCTGTGGTTGATCACCCAACAGTGTTACATAGCAAATTTGAAATCTCTAGCTACAACGGTTAGGCTTCTATCGGGTTCACGTCGTCATATGGACATTTTGCGTGACGTTGCCATGAAACCACAAAAAGCATCGCCATGTACCCAAATTCAATAGGTTTGTGGTTGACCACCCAACAATCCTGCATGCCAAATTTGAAGTCCCTAGCTGAAACTGTTTGGCTTTTATCGCATTCACATCGCCATATGGACATTCTGAGTGACGTTGCCATGGAAACCACAAAAATCATCGCCATGTACCCAAATTCAATAGGCTTGTGGTTGACCACCCAACAATCTTGCATGCCAAATGTGAAGTCCCTAGCTGAAACGGCTTACCTTCTATCACATTCACAGCGTCATATGGACATTGGTAATGTTGCTATGGAAACCACAAAAATCATCATAATGTGCCCAACTTCTGCAGACATGTGGTTGACCACCCAACAATCCTGTGCACCAAATCTGAAGTCTCTAGAGGCAACGGTTTGGCTTCTATACCGGTTACAAGAATTGTTGACGACCGGACGACCGATACATGCCGACGACAGAACCCCGCAGCCTAATAGGGTGACGGGTAAAAACGTCAAAGGGCAATTTGTGAGAAAAGGGCGAATACAACTTTTCTCTCCATGATTTTACAAGAACTGAATCGGTTCTGAACTGAACCAAGGATCAAAACGGACAAGTTCTGGTCGAATCTTATGGCCAAAAGACTGAAAATGGACCAAAACGTTTTCTTGAAATTCTACCATATGGTATGAATATGAACGGATACAGGTCAGAAATGTTTTATTATCACGAACATCGTAAATTTCATGATAATAAAATTAGTTAGCATTAATCACAGAAAACACGGTCTAGTCAGAGAAATATCGTGTTGATCCACTGATAAGCTTGGCATAACGCAAAAGCAAAGTAACTCGAAATAAACTTAGTAAACGCATGGTGACACTCTCAATATTTCGACAAAATTCGACAGTTCACATCCTGATGATGACAAATAAAAATAAAAAAAAATAAAAAAATAAAAAAATTGTCGAAATATTGAGACTGTCATCATGGATTTACTAAGTTTATTCAGAGTTACTTTGCTTCCCAGAGAAATATATTCAGGAGATTGTTACGCAACATGAAAACGGCAATCTTAAAAAAGAACAGTCAGAATTAAGGCAGCATTCGAAAAAGAACCCAGAAAAAGCTTTTGAGCGCTGTTATAAATTATATCCATACATCCTACAATTGGAAATGAACCAGCTTGCGAGTTAAAGAAATAGGTCAAAAGGTCAGTGTGAAATCGAACTGTAAAACGAGGTAATGATGGAAAGCTCATATTGCTGATTTTACTTTGTCGACTGGAAACTCAGACATCTACCGGTAGAGCCTGAAGGCATGTGGCCAGAATGGATTTATCCTAAAATTACTTAAATGTTATCACTGTCAAAAAAGTGTGCATACCCTGAGCACTGAAATGCACACTAGTTTGTGACACCTTTCGAACATGTAAAAGTGTTCAAGTAAGAAAACTAGTACGTAAAGAGATTTATATGTCACTGAAGTGTTATCAAGTTCATCAACAAGGCCGTCCTCAACAAAAACAACGAAATCGGTTGTCCACAATATCGCCCAGTGTTGAATATTGGAACTCTAAAAAATTCTGAAGTGTGTACTTTTGAACACTTTTACGCACAATTGAACACTGGTCGGGGACTTCAAAATGGGTCTTGCTTCTTTTTGTCCGTGGATGTCCGTGGATGTCCGTGTACAAATTGATGCCACCTGACTTAGTGACTAATACAGGACTAAAGAAGATTTAATTGATTCAAGAAAGACCTTATTATAGCAATACGGGTTCACTCGGGTCAATGATATCCTCTGCCAAGTATATGCCTACCTTTATCGGAATGTCCCCTCGGAGCTCGATGTGATAACCTTCTCTTCTCTCTAACGTGGCCTTCGTTGTTTCACTAATATGAATCTTCTGAGCTGTCCAAGAAATACTGAGAATATATTATACAACAGTAAATGAGTTATTTGTTGCTGACTACATTCTTTCGAAGCTGGTGTTCTATTGACTCTTGAATATGTTGCTTTTTTCTGATACGTTTTGAATTTCGTGTCTTATTGGAAGATATACAACACAGGGTGACAAACGCTGATACGTCTTTCCGAGCTATATCTAATGAATGTGTCTCATGTCCACACTGGTGTGTCTTTGAGCGGAAATTAGGGGTCTTTTGACATCCTGGGTGAATACCTCTCGATTATTGTAGAGACAAACACCGCAACTGCTTACATGGAGCACATGTTGTTTAACACATGTTGTGTCTACATTGAATGGTATTGCCGTCAGAAGGTTCGATTGACCAAAACATTTTGTACAATGCGTTTGCAGATATCTCGATTATTGCACAATCCTCCTCTGTCATTTCTTCTGTTGAACTTCTCTACTCTGTTCCAAATTCATCTTTTGTGAAAAAATTCCCGTTCTACGTGAATATTTAAACGAAATAGGGCCTTCAAAGTTGTCTCTCATAGAGAATGGGATATTCGTATAGTCGGGAAATTAAGAAGCATGCAGTCTTGGGTGGCATTGTGCACTTTTGGCAATTGGCACGAACATTAGCATTCAGCTATTTGAAGGCCGGGACAAAACCCTCCTCGCCTCATTCTCGCAAGCCAGAGTCATTACCTTCTGGGATATATGCCCAAAAGAACCTTTCATACTATCAATATCTCGACAATCATTTCTGCGAACTGCGAAATTACATATATCAGAAAAAAACATTTTTCCTTATCCTCTCAAGCCAGAGAGCCTTTCTGACATCGATCAGCAAATACTGATCATGACAACTAGAACTATAGTAAAGTTATATATTTGCCATCATCCTTACAGCCTTTCAAATTTTCCAATAAGGATAGGTACTTCCTGGATTTATTGTCTAAGCCTTTGCGTTATCTTCTGGAATATATGCCCAAAAGAACCCTCCCTTTCAGACTATCAATATCTCGACAATCATTTCTGCGAACTGCGAATTTACATATATCAGAAAAAAAATCATTTTTCCTTATCCTCTCAAGCCAGAGAGCCTTTCTGACATCGATCAGCAAATACTGATCATGACAACTAGAACTATAGTAAAGTTATATAATTGCCATCATCCTTACAGCCTTTCAAATCTTCCAATAAGGATAGGTACTTCCTGGCCTTATCCTCTCAAGCCAGAGAGCCTTTCTGACATCGATCAGCACATACTGATCATGACAACTAGAACTATGGTAAAGTTATATATTTGCCATCATCCTAACAGCCTTTCAAATTTTCCAATCTAAGCCTTTGCGACACTGAAAAGTTCTGAGTCTCAGACTCAGGATATGTATGATCTCGTAATTTAAGCGTATGCATTACCACCACTGTCTCGCAGAAGTAGTATACAGAAGTGATATAGACTCAGGTTGACCTTTGACCTCGGCCAAACCACTTTTAGTCGGTAGGGGTGCAAGGTAGGTCAAAGGTCAATGAGTGCACTTGAGCATGAGTGCACTTGAGCATGTACTGACCTGTATCCTCTCATCGTATACAGCGAGAAGATAAGGCCTTATTGACCTTTGACTTCGGGCCAAACCACTTTTAGTCGGGAGGGGTGCAAGGTTGGTCAAAGGTCAATGAGTGCACTTGAGCATGTACTGACCAGTATCCTTTCATCCCGTCCATCATCTGACCTTGGATCATGTTTAGACCTGACCTTGGATCATGCATTAGAGATGCGGTCTGCCTCCGCGGACAGAAAGTAGTCCCAAATACGTGGGTTTTCGTGAGAATCTGCGGTCTGCATCCGCGGACAGAAAGTAGTCTCAAGTATATAGAGGGCTGAGGGTATGTCTGACTGTATGGAATGCGTGTATTGACTTGTGTCTGGGTTTTTTCCATCACGGGGAGTGCGCAGGTGTATGACGTCACTTCCGGTCTGCGTGAATCGGGCGTGACCTGGGTATGACTGTATGGGATGTACTGACTTGGTTCTGGGGGTTTTCTATGACGGGGAGGTCACGTGATAGTTCAAGGTCATATTGAATGATAAGAATGCATGTACTGATCCGTTGTGGATATTGACTCTCATTGACCTTTGACCTCAAAAATTTGCATATTGGGGAGAAAAACTACCTCCGAACACAGAAGAGTTCCAATTGTGACCTTTGACAGCCAATCAGAAGCGAGTATTTTGACCTCGTCTGGCTGTATACATGTACTGACTTGGTTCTGGGGTTTTTCCATCACGGAGAATGGGCAGGTGTATGACATCACTTCCGGTCTGCGAGTATAGAAAGAGTATTAAATAGCTTATTGACCTTTGACCTCAAACATTTGCATATCGTGACCTTTGACAGCCAATCAGAAGCGAGTATTTTGACCTCGTCTGACTGTATACATGTACTGACTTGGTTCTGGGGTTTTTCCATCACGGAGAGTGCGCAGGTGCATGACGTCACTTCTAGTCTGCGCGTATAGAAAGAGTATTAAATAGCTTATTGACATTTGACCTCAAAAATTTGCATATCGTGACCTTTGACAGTCAATTAGAAGCGAGTATTTTGACCTCGTCTGACTGTATGTATGTACTGACTTGGTTCTGGGGTTTTTCCATCATGGGGAGTGCGCAGGTGTATGACGTCACTTCCGGTCTGCGTGAATCGGTCATGACCTGGGTATGTCTGACTGTATGGAATGCGTGTACTGACTTGGTTCTGGTTTTTTCCATCACGGGGAGGTCACGTGATCACACTAGTTCAAGGTCAGGGTTTTTCCATGAAACCATGGGACGGAAGACTTATATATAGCATAATCTATAGGTGTTGGACGATGTTATTAGGACGAGTCTAGCATCCATGCGACCCGAGGGTCGAGCGTTTATTGTCCAGTATATCTCCGCAAAAAATAAACAAACAAAAAGGGGATTCTCCTTTGGCATCGATGGTGCTGCCCTCAAGAGGCAGGGTGGGTGCATGTAAAAAAATTTCCAGATATAAAAAGCGGAACACGGACTTTACCGTAGAATATACTCCTATCAACCCTATCCCAAAGGGGTAATATCGGTCCCCGGGATTATCGGGGTCTGCTGGGAGAGGTAGGGTGGGGGAGTGGGTGTATGTAAATTTAGGATTTGTCCCGAAACTATAAAAAGCGGAACACGGACTTTACCCGTAAAATAGGGAAAACCCCTACCAACCCTTTCCCAAAGGGCGAATATCGGTCCCCCGGGGCTTATCGGGGCCTGCTGAGAGAGGTAGGGTGGGTGCATGTTTTCACAGAAAAAAAAATATAAAAAGCGGAACACGGACTTTTAATAGGGAAAACCTAGTATCAACCCTTCCCGGCCCGGCCCGGCCGCAGCGCGTGCGTTTTCCGGCCCGGCCGCAGCGCGCGCGCATTACCCGGCCACACGCCTGCGCGGCATCACCGGAATTTCGGGTCAAAAGGTCAAAGGTCACATTCAGGTCAAAAGGTCCCAGGTTCCCCTTCCGGCAAGGCTCGGCCCTCTCCGGGCCAATAGATAGCCTTTATCTGTCCTCCTGAAGCACCCATGCCCCCCACAATATCGCCAGCACTATGCCCATGTTAAATGGCCAGTGGGGAACCCTCAGTTTTCCCCAGAACCGTATTGGCACGAAAAAATACATGAAACCATAGAACTTATAGTAATAAACTTAATCTATAGGTGTTGTACGAGTCTTCTCTCGGCGTCTTCGTGGTGACATGTGGGGATTCGGTCATGTCTTTCCGCACCTCGAACCTCTATAGTGTTGTCACTCCACCTGTTGCTCTTGTAACTTGTAACTCCTCGTCAAATTTTTTGTGCTGGAATGCCCGCTCTTAACCTAGACCAAAACATGTACTCGGTCTGTGGGCTGATTTCATTGGCTCTCTATTTTACTACAGTGTTCTTGCATTGTTTTCTGGACATTGATCGGTTACATTTGGCCCCATCCTAGGCCACTGATTGGCTACTTTCTCCACAGTGTTCAAGGCCAGTTTGACCGAATCCCCACATGTCTGTCATAGCCTTCATGGCCGCTTGTTTTATGCTCATATAGAAAACACACAAGACAGAGGTTTTTTGGTGAGATCTCATTTTGGGTTTTTTTATTCAGTGAACAACAACAACGCGAGAACAACCACGTGAAAACTGAAGCCCAGAACAGGGGGCTTTTCGTGAAAGAACTTCAGCCCAGAACGGGGCTTGTACATTGGTGGCAAAGTCACACATGACGTTGCGCGCCTTGTCCACTTGAATGATGTTGTCAAACTCGGCGTAGCAGACCACATTGACGGTGGTCCCGAGGGTTCGTGTAAAGTGGATTTCCAACCGTAAATTGCCTTGCTTGGCTAGGGCCAGCTGATGGTCGTTCTCTAATGTGGGGGTCAGATCGAAACAGAACAACGTGTATCCGTTTGCGTAGTCCTCCCGACTGATCATATTCCCTTCGTCCTGGTTGATTTGTCCGGTGGCTGTAAACAGGCTCTGACAGGCTCGAATGAAATTCCCGCTCCCAAAGTTCGGTGTTAAGGCCGTGGCTGGGACCTGTTGTCCGTCCACATGCAGGGCCACAAAATTGATGCCGAAATGTTGAAAGTCAAACGGGTTCTCTGGGTAGGCTCCGCTGAAACTAGTATTTTCCACACAGGCCACGATCAATCGTTTGGGTAGTTCCCCCAGGAACAGGTTTTCTTTGTTGGCGCTCATATTTCCAGCAGGCACGGAGAACACTTTGGTTTGTACACGTCGGATAGGGTACTGGGCTGGTTTTGTTTCCAAGGCTTTCATGTGTCCCAATTGAACGGCTGGATTCGGTTTCACTTTTCGGACATACAGGACTGCGTCTTGGATGACAATCTTATAGTCCGCTGCATGCCCCTCTACGTTAGTCGCCATCAAGGCGAAGGTCGGAGGCGCCCGTATCAGTCGGATTTTGATGGGGATCTTGTTCAAGAGGTACCGGTCTTGCATGAAGAGGTCTGCGTGCAGTCGGCCCATGAGATCCACCGAGGCGCCGTTCGCGGTGAAAGCTTTCCGTTTGTTATATCCTTCATTGTCCACCGTGTCCATGTGAGCGGCTGTGTCTTGGTAGAATAAAGTCAGCTGTCAGCTGAGATTCTTTAGCCTCTCGTCCATACGATAACAGTGTCTCGATGTAGGCTCGATAGGGGTACGTGTTCGTCGAGTCAATGATGAGTTTGTCGCTGATAAAAATATCCACCTGTTGAAACATCGAGTGCAGCCAGAGATTCGTCGGGCCCACCGTTGCAGCTTGGACGATTCTGGAGCCATCCCCATTGACGACCTTGGCTTTCACATACAAGTAGGTATGGGCTAAATCCACATAGGCCGTATCCGCATTACTGATGATGAACTCGATGGGCCCTGTTTCGTTGATGCTGGAGAGCGGGAGATGCTCTACCCATAAGCCTTGTTCGCACTGGTCTGGGTGGGCGGGACGGTCCACAAATCAAATTCACTGTTGGTGGAGGGGCAGGACTCTGCGTGGATTAACGACATGTTTTAAGAAAAGATATCCTGGGTCTTCGATGTGCGTCGTCGCTGGGTCGGACGTCGACTGGTGCGTGGTCTCGGTGGTGCAAGTCTTTTATTCCCTACGGTGCGTTGTGCTTTGGCCACCAAGACGCCTCCCGCTTCTTTGGCCCGCCGTTTCAAGGCTTCTTTGGGTGCCGTACCCCCCAAGACATCACCGGCGACTTGCAGTCCACTTCGGTCCGCTTGTTTGCCGATCGCTTTCACTCCACGCGTCACCAAGGGCAGGAACGTTTTGACGATACTCCCGGGTATGGTCCCCAAGGCCACCTCCGGCCTGTTGGGCATAATAGTCCATATAGCTGCGTGCATCGCACTCGTAAGGCACCTTCATTATACAAAGTGGGGAGCTCGTGCTTGTCGAAAATGAAATGTCAGCACCACTTTTCCTCGTTCGAATGCCACCGGTCGTCCCGTGTCATCTCTTATATCCACCGTGATAGTGTTGATGTCGGTTTGTCGTACGGGCAGGTAGAGCATGTGGGTGAAACTGTGGGTGATTTGATCTCCATACGTCTTTTTAATGGGGACCACCCGTACCAGAGGTGTGTTGATATCGCCCACGATGTGGTTGTCGACCACGTCCGAGTAGACGTAGAGTCCGTACATACCCGACTTCATATCCATCGGGATCTGGCCATGGTCCTCGGATGGACCCGTGTAGGTCGGATGAGCGAGACCCAGCATTTGCTGTAGGATAGGACTCAGTACGACACTCACGTTGGCGGTGAGGAGGATCTGTGCCTTGTCGTTGTGTGCGTTGTAATCGAAATCCACGTGATTCTTGAAAGGAAAGGATTTGACGGCTGTTGAAGTATTCGTGACCTCCCGTAGAGCCTTATAATGCAACAGTCTTGTCAGCCTTAGCATGAACTCCTTGTGGGTATCGTATTGGCCTTCGGAGAGGGTGAGTCGGGTGTTTTTTCTTTCGTAGGTCACCTCGTACCACACTTCATTGGCTCGCACGTTGTACCACGAGTAAGGGTATTGGATATCCACGAGGCCACATTCCCATCGTCCAGGTAAATGCAACGGTTGCGGTAATTGGGGCACGTACTTGGCCAAGGTGTTGTCAGGAAATACATCCAGCGAACTGTTACTGTGTAGGGTGAGGTAAAACATGGCGACTGAGCTGTCCTGCTGCTGCTGTTGGTTTTAATAGGTTTTCCAGGCCTTGGGCGGGTGTGTCCGGCGTCGTGTTCTTCGCGATGACTTGCTACGTGTCACGGCTCTGGAGATGTGGGGTGTCTTGATCAAGGGTGGTTTTTTAAAGGAGTGAAAAGAAGGTGCCCGTTGTTGTGGTGTTTTGGGGGGTGACTCCGGTTCCCAGTCGGCTTCCCAAGAAGGTAGTGGGCCACTCGGCGATTGCTGGGTCCGCTGCATCCAGGCCCAGCGCTGGGGGCTCCCCACCAATTCCTGTGGTACATGCATGTCTTTCAAGCCTTGAGCGAAGACCTGCCATCATCGAGGATACGTGTGCGACTTGCGTTGACTCATCAGGTCATTCACTAAATCCGTCATGTGAGTACCAGGGACCACCTGATTCTGTACCAGTAGTTCACCTCTATCATTCCAAGTCATGTTAGGATTCTGTTTCATCCGTTGTAATACCAGGCCAGCTTGTTTCTTGAACGATGCAGGTACACTCTTCAGGACTTCGTCTTCCACCCACTGTGGGGCTGTGGGTGGTACCCCTGGTAATGGCGGCTGTTGGAACGGTGCTGAGATCGGCGGTGTGTCGCGTGGTTGTGGTGGTGGTGGTGGTGCTGGGGTAGAGAGGGTTTTGTATTGGTCCATGAACGTCATGTACCGTTGAAGCGTCTCATTGTACCGTTGTACTTTCTCACTGTCGCTTAACCCCGGTCTTTGTAAGATCTGTTGCATCTCTTCATCGAGAGTGTTTATGGTCTTCACCGTAGGTGGGACAGGGTAGGGCGATTGGAGGCTTTGAAGGAGCCGTGGTTCGACGAGGACCATTTTTTTCGTGTGGTTCATTGTCGGCCGAAGAGTCCACCCAATACCGGACCAACACGGAAGCGGCCAACGGTGCTAAGATGGCCCCGAGAAAGCCGCCTTTCTGTAACACCTTTTTCTTTTGTGTTTGAGAGACTCGCTTCTGGACTAGGGTTCGGAGACCTGTCTTATGCTTGGTCAACTTGGTCTTCTGAGCCTGAGTCAGTGGTACGTTGCCTTTTAACCGGTTGTACCCGATCTCGCACGGACAGCGTACAAGGTCAGGGTCCGCACCGCGTACAATGGTTCGGACCAACTCGGGTGGAGCCGTCTTCAATACACGGAGCGTCGGGGCGTGCTTCCGTACTCGCGCAGACATCATGTACAACTAATGCTAGAACCCACAACTCTGCTCTTTGTATCCTTTTGCGGGCTTTCTACTGAATATCGAACAGAGACAAAGTCAACCATGATATGGTATTAATTCTTTTTATTATCCCCATCATCAAACACACACACCCCAGCTGGGGGAGCCACTGTGGGTGGGTTTACATTATTTTTGCATGTACACGTGGTGGGTCTCTCCGGGAAAGATTCCGGTCCGTATTCGAAGGTAATCGGGGGTGGCTTGCTTGAGGTCAAAGAGCATATACCCGTGCTGAGGGGTTGTCGCATCTTTAAAGGCTTCCAACGCAAACGGTGTGCGGCCGGGATACATCTGTCTCGCCAGGTGCAGCAGTTGAGTGGTATCTCTCGGGCTTTTGAAGACCACCAGGTAGTGGGCATTTAAGCTGATGTTCCGATGTTCTCTGTTTTTACTGAACAGATTCTGCACAATGTAGATGCTGCAGAGCCGTCGATGATGGCTGCCTTTGGTAAAGAGTTAGGTGACGCGCGCATCCGTCTCCGCCATGAGATCATCCAGAACCACCAAGGTGTCCAAATCGGTCAGATTCGGTAGGCCTTCGACGAACGTGAAATGGAGCATTGCTGCATACGCTGCCTGCTGTTTTCAGACGTAGTGCGTGTACTTGGTGTAGGTGTTGACTGTATTCTTGGTGTGGAGCTCGATGTGGCTTGTACACGTGGTTTGGTGGTGGTGATGACTGGGCTCGTTTCGATCACGGAGGTGACTGGTGTAGAGAAGGTCTGTAGACTGGTTTGACTGCCACTCACAGCTGGAGTTCTAAGTTGGTTAAGTAGAGTGCTGACATAGGCTACGTCGTAAAACACTCCTCCGTACAACACACTCAGCAGGATTAACATTATCACCACAAAGCCCACTTGCGCTTTGCGCGTTTTGGGAGACGCTGTGTTCAGAGGCAGCTGCTGTTGGTCCATAGCGCCGTGTTCATGGTCGAACGTGGAATGAAGGATGACGGTAGTGGTGTCTGGCTTTATAGTCGCTTGACCTGGTTGGCCGCGACCCAGGAATTGAAGGAACTGGGCCAGCCTTGCCATTTCACGAAAAGAAACAGTTTGCCACGGCGTCGCTCGGTTTTCAAAATCTGCTCCACTGTGTAGTAGTCTTGCTTTGTTGTTACGAAAGGCTGTAATTCCGTCTCGTGAAACGTCCCTAGCAACGGTTCCCCTTGAAGATCTTCCAGTTCATAGACTCGCTGCTGTCGGGGTAGGCGCCGTTTAATCAGGAAGTGCTCATCGCTCCAGTTGGGCAAGTAACTTTTCTCAAATTGACCTTTGACTTTACTGATCCGTACAGGGTCCCCGACCTTGAACACCTCCTTCGGCGTTCGCTGCGATTGCCTGGGGTACAAGACACGCCGGATTTGGGCTTCATTGCGTTGGGTCACGGTAATGGGGCTCTCTCTATACTCCGGTGATAGGCTCGATTGTATCCACTCACAAGTTTCGGGAGAACATCGATGTACCGCCTTGTATTCTTATAGGTGAAATATTTATACATGCGGCCTTTGATTGTCCTGTTGAACCTTTCCACAACGGAAGCCTTGGTCTCGTTGTACGTATGGAAGAAAAACACCTTCTGGGCTTTCAGAAACTGTTGGAACGGTTTGTTCAGGAATTCCGTGCCTTCGTCGGTTTGCAAATACAAGGGTTTGCGCCCGGTCTTGAAGATATCCTTGAACGCCGCTATGAGATTCGCCCCCGTTTTCGTCCGGATGGGTACCACCCACGCATACTTCGACAGGATATCGGTGCACGTCAAGATATACCGATTCTCATCGTTGTGTTTGGCAAAGGCGCTCATATCGACCGAATCCGCTTGCCACTGGGCATCTATTCCTTCCACGATGACCCGGTTCCGTAGTAAATGGCGACGGACAGATCGATGTAAGGTATAGGTGTCTTGTTTTTTTAACCAATCTCGGACTTGGGCACGTTGTATCCCCTGGGGTTTGGCCGCTCGATAGAGAGCCGACAATGCACTATAGACCGCCGGACTGTCGGGACTGTAGTATAAGTTATCCAACACCTTTTCCCAGCGCTTCATGGTGACAAATGATGATGGACCCTGGCTCTATCGTTTATTTATAACGGTATATCTTGGGCCGGAGTTTCTTTCTGATTTTCTACATCGGCTTCTACCAGTATATTGTCCATGGTAAATAACCAGTCCAACTCGTCTGATGACCGCTCTTCCTCCGTAAGCACTCGATCCACATCTGCCACGGCATCTTCCAATGCAGACCATAGAAGAGGGTGAAGGGTAAAATGCACTGTACCCCCATGTAGCCTAGCCAATTGAGCAAAGAAGGGCCGCGTCGGGTGTACACATCGTGACACAAGTGGATGAGGTCGCCGTCCAGTTCACCAGACAACACCCGTTTGAATTTGGTCCAGCCCTCCCGCGACAGACGAATATGAGCAGGGCACGGTTGTGTAGGGTCTGCATCACAGATGTCTCCTACCTCCTCCATGATATCGACCTTATCCGCATAGACGTGCAGGAAGACCTCGGGGGTCAAGCTGACAAACGCCCGTAGTATATGCTCCGTCATGATCAGTACGTGAATGGTACAAGATTTGACTGTCTCGTATTTATAGAAAGAAAAAGTTTATGACGTGAGATCAAAGGATCGGGTGGTCATGTCACTGGGCTGACAGTCTAGCCGGATAATCAATGGCATCGTCGTCTGCCTCCACTTCATTGCTAGGTTTGGTAATTTGTTCATTGGGTTTTGCCGCCGCTTCACTCAGGGCACGAGCCCAGGCCAACTGAACAACCGACCGCTCGTCCGGTGTAAACAGCTGGTCCACAATAGGCACCACTTTCTCGAAGGCTGTCCACAGATCGGGGTCTAGGGTGAAGCCTCGCGTAGGGTCTTGGTAACGGCCCAGGCGTGGGAAGAAGGGTCCACGGTGTACGTAGATGGCATTGTCTATGTGGATGAGGTTTCCGTCGAGCTCACCGCTGGACACCCGTTTAAATTTGGTCCAACCGTCACGATGTAGCGTAACCGCATTCGATACGGTCTCAGCGCGCGACCAGCAAACATCTCCACGGTCTTCAACGATGGTGACTTTATCTTCATAGACGTGTAACCCCACCCGGGGTGTAAGGGGAAGGATGGCTCGTAGGACTGGTGACATGGTTGACCCAATGACGAACGGTGAATGACACACACTCTGACTGTCTCTCGTATTTATGGTCAGGTCCCTCGGTGACATGGTTGACCCAATGACGATCGGTGAATGACGCACACTGTGACTGACCCTCGTATATATCGGTTGCACATAAGCGCATCTGTGGAGGCTCTGAAAAGCCGTTCTTTTTCTGTCGCTGTCATTGTCACAGCGTCAGGGTCAATAGGGCAAAGACCATTACTAGGCCAACGAGCCGTCGCTGGTTCCGGCGTGAGCGCTCGTGGTCCATAGTCCGGGCATCAAGGATGGCTATCATAGTCCAGTAGTGGTGAGTGATAGCACGCCTCTCCATCGAGTGCACTCTGTCGAGGACCGCTTCTGTGAACTCTTTCAGGATCTGGCGTCGCCCCTCGTTGTCGTCGCCATCTCCAAACATGGACCGAACCACTGCTGTGTAACCCGTGAGTGAATTAACCGCGGTCGCATGCTGTAAAATGCGAGTCGCATAGGGATGAGTGTCCGTCATGGCTCTGTAACCGTAGGAATGAGGTGTGGGATGCAGAGGGGCGTGTTTTATACACCATGTCACACATGCGCGCCTATACGTAGCTCTACGGATGTAGTCCGTGATACGTACTATTCTGATTGGTTAGTTCAAAAAGAGAGCAACAATCAAAGATTACAGGTCAATCTTTTTTACTAGCCCCTCCATTACAGCACATCCAAGGGTTGATAAGAGTTTTCCCCTATTAAAAGTCCGTGTTCCGCTTTTTATATATTTTTTTCTGTGAAAACATGCACCCACTCTACCTCTCTCAGCAGGCCCCGCTAAGCCCCGGGGGACCGATATTCGCCCTTTGGGATAGGGTTGGTAGGGGTTTTCCCCTATTTTAGGGGTAAAGTCCGTGTTCCGCTTCTTATAGTTTCGGGACAAATCCTAAATTTACATACACCCACTCCCCCACCCTACCTCTCTCAGTAAACCCCGATAAGCCCGGGGACCGATATTACCCCTTTGGGATAGGGTTGATAGGAGTATATTCTACGGTAAAGTCCGTGTTCCGCTTTTTATATCTGGAAAAAATTTTACATACACCCACCCTGCCTCTAGAGGGCAGCACCATCGATGCCAAAGGGGAATCCCCTTTTTGTTTGTTTATATTTTGCGGAGATATACTGGACAATAAACGCTCGACCCTCGGGTTGCACGGATGCTAGACTCGTCCTAATAACATCGTCCAACACCTATAGATTATGTTATATATAAGTCTTCCTTCCCATGGTTTCATGGAAAAACCCTGACCTTGAACTAGTGTGATCACCTGACCTCCCCGTGATGGGAAAAACCAGAACCAAGTCAGTACACGCATTCCATACATTCAGACATACCCAGGTCATGACCGATTCACGCAGACCGGAAGTGACGTCATACACCTGCGCACTCCCCATGATGGAAAAACCCCAGAACCAAGTCAGTACATACATACAGTCAGACGAGGTCAAAATACTCGCTTCTGATTGGCTGCCAAAGGTCACGATATGCAAATTTTTGAGGTCAAAGGTCAATAAGCTATTTAATACTCTTTCTATACTCGCAGACCGGAAGTGACGTCATACGCCTGCGCACTCCCCATGATAGAAAAACCCCAGAACCAAGTCAGTACATACATACAGTCAGACGAGGTCAAAATACTCGCTTCTAATTGGCTGTCAAAGGTCACGATATGCAAAGTTTTGAGGTCAAAGGTCAATAAGCTATTTAATACTCTTTCTATACTCGCAGACCGGAAGTGACGTCATACACCTGCGTACTCTCCGTGATGGAAAAACCCCAGAACCAAGTCAGTACATGTATACAGTCAGACGAGGTCAAAATACTCGCTTCTGATTGGCTGTCGCTTCTGATTTTTCTGTCGCTATTATTGCCACAGCGTCAGGGTCAATAGAGCAAAGACCATTACTAGGCCAACGAGCCGTCGCTGGTTCCGCCGTGAGCGCTCGTGGTCCATAGTCCGGGCATCAAGGATGGCTGTCATAGTCCAGTAGTGGTGAGTGATAGCACGCCTCTCCATCGAGTGCACTCTGTCGTGTGCATTCTATACTCGCAGACCGGAAGTGATGTCATACACCTGCCCACTCTCCATGATGGAAAAACCCCAGAACCAAGTCAGTACATGTATACAGTCAGACGAGGTCAAAATACTCGCTTCTGATTGGCTGTCAAAGGTCACAATTGTAACTCTTCTGTGTTCGGAGGTAGTTTTTCTCCCCAATATGCAAATTTTTTAGGTCAAAGGTCAATGAGAGTCAATATCCACAACAGATCAGTACATGCATTCCTATCATTCAATATGACCTTGAACTATCACGTGACCTCCACGTGATAGAAAAAACCCAGAACCAAGTCAGTACATCCCATACAGTCATACCCAGGTCACACCCGATTCACGCAGACCGGAAGTGACGTCATACACCTGCGCACTCCCCGTGATGGAAAAAAACAGACACAAGTCAATACACGCATTCCATACAGTCAGACATACCCTCAGTCCTCTATATACTTGGGACTACTTTCTCTCCGCGGAGGCAGACCGCATCACCGCCAAACCGCATCACCGCGGATGAATCCCCTAACATGTATAAACATGATCCAAGGGCAGATGATGGACGAGATCTCTCGCCCCTGAAGATTGCCGAACATTCTTACGAAAACCCACGTATTTGGGACTACTTTCTGTCCGCGGAGGCAGACCGCATCTCCGCCAAACCGCATCACCGCGGAGGAATCACCTAACATGTCTAAACATGATCCAATGTCAGATGATGGACGGGATGAAAGGATACAGGCCAGTACATGCTCAAGTGCACTCATTGACCTTTGACCAACCTTGCACCCCTCCCGACTAAAAGTGGTTTGGCCCGAAGTCAAAGGTCAATAAGGCCTTATCTCCTCGCTGTATACGATGAGAGGATACAGGTCAGTACATGCACTCATGCTCAAGTGCACTCATTGACTTTTGACCTACCTTGCACCCCTACCGACTAAAAGTGGTTTGGCCGAGGTCAAAGGTCAACCTGAGTCTATATCACTTCTGTATACTACTCGCAGATATAACGGTAACCAATTTCAGTGTCTACCATGAATGTCACTTGATTAACCCTACTGGCCTGGGGGGGGGGAGGCGGAAATGGCCCCCCTACCAAACTTTCTGTGCTATCTCCGGAACGCCAAAAACGGAGAGCTGAAACTCCTTGACCTTTTAGTTTATCATATTGGTGTCATTTTGAGCCTATTTGCATAACCCCCCGAGCAGAGGATCATGGGTAGATTCAAGATGGCGGCCACGTGGGGTACCAGAAAAGTGATGTTTTTGTCATATTTCGTCAAAATTTCTGCTTTTCCGCATTGAAAAGTGGGCAAAAACTATTTTATTTCACATCACATTAATATTTACTAATTTATCATGCAGTTTTTGCGGAGAAATTGCATAAATAATTTTTTTACATTTTCTGGTAGAGCTTGACCCAAGGTGGGGGGCCATTTCGCCCCACCCCAGGCCAGGATTGGTCCCAAAAAGCCCAGGCCAGGTAGGGTTAAATATACTTAATCTAATAAATTCAAAGTCAGTGATAGAATACATTACAAAACAGGTATGTATGGGAATGATATGAACAATGTGAACAGAGGAGAGTACACTACGACGGTTCATGACTATAGTGAGCGATAAATGTAAGAATCACTTGAGTTGAAAATACATGAATTGCCTTGCACGCTTAACCCTACCTGGCCTGGGCGATTTGGGGTGTATCGCAGCCTGGGTGATGGGGGGGGGGCGAAAGTGCCCCCCTATATATTTTCTCTACCACTAAGGCTAGAGTGCTGAAACTTACCACACAGTATCTTGGGTTCAAGCTCTACCGAGAAATGTGAAAAAATCCAAGATGGCCGCCATGATGACGTCACAGTGACGTCATCTTCTTGGAAGCCATTTTTGGCCTTTTTGGGGTCGATTTTTCGAAATTTTCATTTTTCCGATTTTTCTCTCGAAAAAAATCAAATAAAATATAGAATAATTAGTTTTGCACAAATAAAATACTTTCAAGGCCTTTAAGGCAAGGAAAATGTGAAGAAATGGAGCGAAAAGATTGGAAAACACGACTTTCGCAGATACCACATGGCCGCCATTTTGAATTTATCCAGCAGATACCCTGAAACAAGTTTTTGTCTTCAGTGTGTGGTGATCGCGAACATTTTGCCGAACATTTACCAACAGTTATCCAATCAACTGGCAGCTGTCGGTCATGTGACGAAGTCGCTCTCACATGACACAACAAACTGGCCTCGCTGCTTGATCGCGGCGACTGGCGGTCAACAGAAAATGTTCGCAGTGTGAAGTTAACACGAACAAAAACATGAACAAACTGTTCTGTTCTAATACAACAAATTGTTCGTAGTGTGAGTTGGGCTTTAGCATCAGGGGGTGATCTATTTTGTATTCGTTTGTGTATCTGACCTGCATTCATCGAATCAAAAATATGCAGAAACTTTTTCTAGCGACAGTAACTGAGTTGTTTATTATTCACTCGTGGAGAATCCGCTGTTTAAGAAGTGTTGAAGTCTGTATCTGCTGTTATTTTCTTTCGTGGTATCATTTCAGAGAGTGGAATATTTGCCTCTGTTTAGTCCCTTGTTTATGTAGTAAGTGTGATGCTCAACACTAACTTTACTGGTTTGGCTTGATTTCCTCTTCTCAAACGCACAGCTCAGTCGGGCAATATTTTCAGCGTGCATATAAAAAACTGAATAGATATTTCTTCAACGGTCTGTGAATAGTTCATACAAAACAATATAGGGAAAAATGTAGAGTAATCTGTATGCACTCTTCAATGATTTATACGCTTTTACTGGGACTTTCACTTTCTAGCTGGCGTGAAATACATGGATACAACGATCCCATGCTCATGAAATTAATTATACTTTTTTTTTTTTTTTTTTTTTTTTTTTTTTTTTTTTTTTTTATTCATTTTTGTGTCACAGACGTGTGCCAACAAACATGTACATGCAGATGATCACATATTTGCACATCCATTTACAAAACTATAGATACACACACATCAAAATATATACAGACGTTTAGGAAGTAATCTCTTGCTCATTATAGACCTTATGGTACCTAGTTCTAGCCTGAAGCTCACACGAGTAATCTACTGCTGCTGACTATTAAAATGTTTGTTAAAAAGTATCCATTTTCTATTAAATTTATCCAATGTATTTTCCATATTTGCTATATATTTCTCGGTATTATAGTGTTTCTGAATGATCTGCAATAACGCTTTTATGTGTACTTTAGATTTGTGCAATTTTGAATTATATATATAATTTTTAGTAAGCAGCATCAGATTATTCATGACTTCTTGTCTTTTACCCCAACCAAGTACAATTCGATCAGCAGTTATAGACCCTCTTAATTTTGCTACTTCTTTGCACCACTTTTCTAAATCGGTCCACAGCTTTTTGACAGTTTCACATTCTATAAATATATGTTCTATTGTTTCTACAAAGGCTTTACAAACTTCACAAATATCACTCTCTGATTTACCAATCTTGTATAAAAACAGTTGGTGCTTAGTATTCTATGCAAGAATCTAAATTGTAGATCTATTAGTGTAGTAGAGCCAGTACACCGTCTGATGCTGGCAAATGTGTTGTTCCATACAATATCTTCTTTTTTGTAAATACTTCTCCCATGTACTACAAGCTGTGGGGTTGAAACACCTATCGTCATTCAATATATCATAATAGTTTCTGCATCCCTTCGCTTGCCTTACCAGAAACTCAATATACTGTGTAATACGGGGGCTGGTTCTCAAAATACGCGAGTAGTTTTCTTCCACATTCTTTGTCCATTTCTTGGGTATATATAGATTTGATTAATTGGTTATAGTCCAAAAAGGTCCCCTTTATGCCATACCATGTTTTTAGCTCGACTAAACTCATTATTTTACCTTCTATATTGATTATGTCCCTTAGATTTTTGATACCATGGTTATACCAGTTTTCTATAAAAAGATTGGGTATCCGGAAATGGTGATTGTACCAAAGCGGTTCGTTGTATATATTGTCGAGCGTTTTATTTTTCATTGCCTTTTGGACGTGATGCCAGGCTTGGAGGGTGTCTTTCCAAAAAGGGTTTTCTAGATCACGCGTGACTACCCTTGAGTACTCGGGGCCAAGGTTACATATGTTTTCATAATACTTTCCACCGAGAAGACTTTGCCACTTTCCTTTCTGTAGTATTTTTTTGTCCATGAGGTTTTTAATGCCTGTACAAAAAATTTCAAGTTAACCATTCTCAGTCCTCCATATTTATAGTCTTGTGTTATTACGTCTCTTTTTATTCGATCGCTACCTTCATTCCAAACAGGTTAGTATTCAGTTCTTTCATAGTGTTTTCTGGTGGGTTTGGCAAGGCAAGGAAGAGATGCACAAGCTTTGACAGTGCTGTAGATTTGATGACCGTTATCTTTCCCAGTAGCGTAAGGTTACGAAGTTTCCACCTCGACAGCTCTTTTTTCAAATCATTCATTTTAGACAGATAGTTGACTATACTTTATAATTAATTACAGGCTATATATTTTTGAATATTTTTGATGGAGAAATGCCGAAATTAATATAAAACGACGGGAAAGCGATCACATATTAAACGATAAAAATGGATCTCGAACCCAGAACGACGAAAAACGCCTATTGGTCCGTGTAACCTTGCACAATTCAATTTTCCTTTTTTGTTTTTGTAATCTCAAATTCAAAAATTGAAATTTGACCGTCAATTTTCAATTTTCGTTTTTTTGTTTTTGGTTTCTCAAAATCAAAAACTGAAATTTGTGCATCCATTTTCAAGTTTTGATTTTGGGATTACAAACAAAAATTGACTGTCAATTTTCGTTTTTCGTTTTGCTTCACGCAAAAATGAAAATCGAATATTGAAAATTGCCTCGACTTGTCCGTTTTTCGTTTATTGATTTTAACTTTTGACGTATCAATGTTAAGTTCACACGCGGAAAGGTTATGAATTCACTTCCGAAACGGCGAGTAGAATAGAAAACGCAAATCGTGTCGTATAAGAGGTGTGGAGCGTGAGAGGCATGTGGCCCACCAGACCATCCTCGCGAGCCAGTGTATCGATCGATTTGTTAGGGTATCTATATACTGATTTTGGAAAAAAAAAGATGAAGAAGTACCCTCTAAATCAAACCAATCAGTGAACAGGCTCAGCTAGCTCATTACGCCAATCCACTGCAAAGTTTGAGACGTGACAGGTTTGAATTTCATCGCTGGCATAACTACTTTGTCAGGCTGAAATCGACATCGAGAGTCAAAGCAAAAACCGCCGGCTTGGGATACCAACAAATTCAAAATAACCTTGGGAGATGAAATGTTCGAGATTTAAGCAACGACTCAAGAACTCACTCGAATCACCAAAAATGTCCAGGTAAACCCTTTGCGAGGAATTACGATTATGTCTGGACAGGTGGCATCCCACTGTTCTCATTGGTTATTGGCATTGAGGCTTTAGCCAATCAGGACCTAGTCTTAGATTCCCTCAGTTCTAAAAATATATGTTTAGAGCGCTATGAAGACGAACAGCATTCACGCACACAACCGCTATTTGTGGTAATGATTTAAAATATAGTACTTATAAAGATACCAACAAAGATGTAATACCAATAAGAATAGGCATCACGGTGATGGGCCTCGAAATCCGTATATGGCAAGCGGCCCGTAACCACCATTTCAAACAAGCACACAACCGCCACGATTGACGCCAGACGTCTGAATGCTCCAACACTTCAGGTCCAATCTCCCTTCTCTATTTTTGGGACCTGGTCCGATCTTCCTTCTCTATTTTGGGGACAAGCTGGATGCTCGTCACCGTTCAGCGCCAAAAACGCTTCAACGCTTTAATTGTGGGTGTCAAACGCTTCAATGCATCGACGCGGAGAGTTCCTTTGGGGGTTTTGATTAGGGAACCCACGTATTTATTATATTACCCTACTTTAATGAAACTCCCATGTGTATCAACCCCGCTGTTCGCACATATGCCTACTCCATCATACACATGCGCAGTTGGCCCATTATAACCTAGCTCGAATGCCTGGCTCCTGGGGTCTATAGTGTAGTGAAACTCCCATATCTTTCACCCTGCTGGTTTTCCATTTTATGCTCCACACCTGCCTATACAACCCGGTTTGCGCTTTCCATACTACTCCGCGGACCCAAAGTGATATCAAAAGCCTTGCGCGTGCGCAGTTAACATTGGCACGTCAAAGTTACAATCCAAAAAGAAAAAACGGACAAGTCGAGCCAATTTTCAATATTTTATTTTCATTTTTGCGCGAAGTGAAACGAAAAACGAAAATTGAAAATTGAATGTCAAATTTCAATTTTTGATTTTGAGAAACCGAAAACGAAAAACGAAAATTAAAAATTGACGGTCAATTTTCAAGTTTTGATTTTTAGAAACCAAAAACAAAAACCAAAATATAACTGTGCAAGGATACATGGACCCCTAATGAGCTAACAGATATCCTTATAATTCCCAGATTAGTAAACACATTTTTGTCAAAAAGGCTACAATTAAAATAATTTTAATTTCACTTTTTTAGTGATCAAGGCAAGTCAGAACCAAAATATACTTATGTATGAAATGTAATGATAAATTGAATGAATTGATTTTTATTCTGGTTCTTGGCTGCATACTACACAAAAATCTATCCTAATGTATGAGGCGCCGTTTGTCACTTTCTGATTTAATCTACTGATTTATAAATATCGGGTATTTAGCAGTCGGATATGTAAATGTGCATAAAATGAGCGTGAAATAAACACCGACTTTAGTCAATTTTAAATCCTATATCAGCGAATAAAATCCGAGAAATATTTATAAATACCTATATTAGATTTCAAGATATATATATCTCTCGTTGTGTTATTTCTGGGATATAAATTCCTCCACAATATATATATATATATTCCTGACAAACGATTTCTTATTTATATATCCGAGGTAACGTATCTTACTGATATATAAATATTTCAAAATGTGCTGTTGGGTATATATATATATATCCAGTCTTCGTCTAACTCCGGATTTACAAATACTGAACTGAGAAAGTCTCATATATAGATATCCCATTTATAGTATGCTAATAGTATGCTGATGAGTCTCAAAAACCGATGACGTCGTCGGTTTTGGTGTTGGTTTAGATCATATTGTCTATTTCGTGTTTCAGGTGACAAAAGTCCTTGTGATCCGTGGGCAAGACATAATGAATACTAATAATAATATCTTTCTATAAATTCTGTGCTTCTGCGAATAACGCTGGTTAAAAGTAAGAAGTACCTGAATGAATTTGCCCGATAATATTCACAGATGACCCACAAATAAGCGTGTGTTTACAATACCGCACATGAGAATCTGCGGAATGATTGAGCGGTGTTTGCCGACCCTTGGTACACTTGAAGAGGCTTAGTGTGACATCATCATTTTTGCGGTAAACGTATCGTAACTCATTAGCATATTATAACTGGGATATCTATATATGAGACTTTCTCAGTTCAGTATTTGTAAATCCGGAGTTAGATGAAGATGGATATACATTTTTAAATATTTATATATCAGTAAGATACGTTACCTTGGATATATAAATAAGAAATCCTTTATCAGGAATATATATATATATGGTGGAGAAATTTATATCCCAGAAATAACACAACGAGAGATATATATATCTTGAAATCCAAAATAGGTATTTATAAATTTTTCTCGGATTTTATTCGCTGATATAGGATTTAAAATTGACTGAACTTGGTGTTTATTTCACGCTCATTTTTTGCAAATTTATATATCCGACTGCTAAATACCCGATATTTATATATCCGACTGCTAAATACCCGATATTTATAAATCAGTAGATTAAATCAGAAAGTGACAAACGGCGCCTCATACTAATGGACTTAAAATACATCCAATTTATTGAAAATGAACTTTTGCTGCGTTTTTAACTTGCAATTCTATCCTTGCTTGCAACACAATTACCTAGTTTACCCTAAATATTGAAACCTAAGTATATGTACTCGGGGATATTGCTCCAAAAATAACACTTCCACAACATTTTTTCCACAGGGCCTAGTTATGGACCGATGACCAGGGGGACCATGGCTCTTTCTCTCGAAATCGGTAGTTTTGAAGATGATCAAAAATATATAATATACCGATAGCGGAAGTGATAATTTTCACTGCACGGAACTGCGTGTTGTCACTTTTTCTCGATATTAGTGCTGATCAATTAGTGCATGTAATCAATCACTGCACAGTTTCTCACGAAAACTGAACAGTATTGCTGCCTTAAATGTACATGTATATACAGGGTGTAAATCCGAGCGTTCATATCATATTTACGAATTCGGTATATAGCTGTTATACTACATTGTAATATTGTTATGTAATAATAACCTTCTCCGCTGGACTCCATCCTAGATGCGGTGTTAACTGTGTCACCAAATAGACAGTATCGGGGCATCTTCATACCAACCACGCCGGCTACACATGATCCTGGAAATGAAAATGATATTGCGAGCTCAACAGATTTTAAATGTACGGATAATATTTCGAAAAAAATTATGTCATCAGTTATACCTGGAATTTGAATAGTATCATACATGAGCATGCTCTCATTTCCAATTACATATGTATTCCTATGGCTGGAGTGCCAAATCTTTGCACACCGATATATAGTTGAGACAGGATCTGCTGATGGCGGCTGTGATGATACAATCAAATAGGTATCTTTCGACCGAGTATACTGACCGAAAAAAAAACACACACAATTTCCTCCTGCTCAGTAAAGAAAATCACTACTTCATATTGAACATATACATTTCTGGTCCTTTTGAGACAGAAATTCACCACAAAGTTCAAGAAAAACGTGAGTGTCAGCCCTGAACTCTTTACGTTTCTAACGTAATTACGAATTACCGTTATTTCACAATAAATGTATGTTCGAGTTTACAGTATATTTAATCGTAAACATATATTCTGTATATTGAACTGTGATATTTCTGTTCACTGGAATGGGTAACTGCGCACAATCATGACATAAAATTCCTGTTTTGTCTAAACGTAGCTCGATATCTTTGCATACGAAACGCCCAGTTGCAGGACACATCTGACACCTGCAGCTGCGTTGTCAACATTCAGAGCATTATCAGAACATACAATGGGAGAGACGCGGCGGACAGCTTTATCGGCCTACAATACGGTTTGCTTTTGGTTTTATAAATCCTATATTCGTGTAATAATTTCACAGATTCGTTTCGTGATTATTTACGAAACTTGTGACCGCATTTGTAAACACGAAGAGCTGAAATACGCAAACGAGCAATGGTCATTTCGGTCTTCCATTGACGTACTTTTCCACGGGACCGATAACTGTAGACAACGATATCACGTAATTACACAGTTTAAATGATGTCAAAAACCGTAACTGTAAATTACAGTGCAATACGGTGCAACATTTCACAGTTTTAAGGCATGCGAAAAAGCGGTAATTGTAAAATACGGTGCAACGCATTTTTACAGTTGAATGTACTGGCACCTTTTCTGACAGTACATTTAACTATGAATTTACGGTGTGGTTTATAACAGTGCCGTACGGATATCTCTACTCCCCCGTACTCAGATTACACAGGATTAATATATTGCAGCCCCCGAAAAGGTGAGTGTGACATTTCATCCTAATTGTGCCATTCCCAATATGTCAAGTTAGGGCTCCATTTGAAGATGGTCGAACTGCAATATTCATAGAATAGTGACCCGTTTTGGAGAACATCGGTACCGTAGGGTCAGTTGATAGGCAGTATCCATAACGTATGGTATAGCCACCAATTCTACTCGTAGCTCTATATATATAACCAAACGAATAAAGAAGAAACAAATGAGTGAAAATGGATTAACTTGTGCGTAAACCATTGCCTGCTTCGGGCTATCAATTATGGTACAAAGACTCAATTGCAACGGTGACAATATTATTTTAACCTCGGAGATATATAAACATGTGAAGGTTATCTCCAGGAGGAAAGTGATTGTGAACGTTCCTGGAATATGATAAAAAAAATGCTGAAAGACGAACAGCTTTAAAATCACTTCACCTATTGATTGTCGAGTATTTTTAGCCCACAATATTATTTCTTGTGTGAGGGAAATTCATTGTCAGTCCCGTTTCACAAAATACCCCATGTATCGTAAAAACTGTATCGTCGCTCAATGACATGGGCGAAAAGCAACTGCTGGTGATGACGTCACCATCGACAGGTCTGAAGCCGGCATGGGGCCACCGGTGGTAAAAAAATCAAAAACTGTCCCAATGTCAGCAAAGGCAAGCAAGTGGTAAAACATTGAGGACTTTATCAAACAAACATCAAACTTCATCCATCATGACATGCAGGTGTTCCGACTAGACGGTTTAGATCACCCATGCGAAATAGCACTCCAATTGGCTATAGTCCAAAGCGGGACCTGTTGGAACCGGTTTAACCCTATCTGGCCTGGGCGATTTGGGGTGTCTAAATATTTTCGCTATCGCTAAGGCTAGAGGGCTGAAACTTACCACACTATATCCTTGGATCAAGCGCTACAAGAAAATGTAAAAAAATCCAAGATGGCCGCCATGATGACGTCACTGTGACGTCATTTTCAAAAGAGCATTTTTGGACGATTTTGGGTCAAAATCTTGGAATTGTTGTTTTTTTCGCAAAAACTGCATGATAAATTAGTAAATAATAACCTCATATGAAATAAAATAGGTTTTACTCACTTTTCTGTACAGAAAAGCAAAATTTTTGAAGAAATATGACGAAAACATCACTTTCTGGTACCCCACATGGCCGCCATTTTGAATTTACCCATGATCCTCTGCTCGTGAGGTTATGCGAATAGGCTTAAATGACCCCAATATGATAACCTATAACGTCACGAAGTTTCAGCTCTCCATTTTTTTGGCGTTCTGGAGATATCGCAGAAAGTTTGGTAGGGAGGCATTTTGCCCCCCCCCCTCCCCCAGGACTGGTAGGGTTAATGGGGGAAGGGAGGGAGGGGGGAAAATCAGGGGGTGTTTCTTGGTGATGCTAAGACATATGGTTTCAGTAAAATGCATAGAATCGCGTTGAATCAATATGCTGAATTTTTGTGTAATTTTTGAAGAAATATGACGGAAAAACATCACTTTTCTGATACCCCCCATGGCCGCCATTTTGAATTTACCCATGATCCTCTGCTCGGGGGGTCATGCAAATAGCCTCAAAATGACCCCAATATGATAATCGGAAAAGTCACGGAGTTTCAGCTCTCAATTTTTTGTCGTTCCGGAGATACGAGCAAAAAACCCAACGGGAGGGGGGGGAGGCGGAAAGTGCACCCCCCCCCCCCACCAAGGCCAAGTAGGGTTAAACCACCCCTACATTAGGTGTTATTAAAGTGGGCGTTTGAAGCCAAATTTTCCTGTGCTATCTGGTCGCTTACGCGCCATCACGACCCTACGCCAAGCCAGGGCCCGGACAATTATTGGCGATTGAATCCCAAAGGCGATTTTTTAAGCTGACAGCAAAGACACTCTCTGTCTCACATTTCTAACGCAATTTGATGAAGGATGCTCGATCCCTACTGTTTCAATATCTCGGCGTTTTTCTTCATTAAACTATTTCAAAGATGTTTAATCGGTCATATTCGTACACTTTCGCCTTTGTCCAAGAGTGAACCAGAAAGAATACAATCGAATTTGTGTTCATAACACATGTAGAGTCTGAGTGATGGTGGTGGATTTGCTGATTTTCTTTATTGGCATGGTGATTCAGTTCGAGTAGGCCGAAATCTCAGTGATTACGCCTTCCTGATCTGCGCATTTCTTTGAAATTGTAGTGTGCGGGTCGATTCTCATACGGGTTTTGCGAATGAAATGAAACTGAATATGATTCATCGTTTCAATGTAGACGAGTTTGGAGGTATTTCTGCGCACATCCGTTCTCAAAACGAGGTCAGCGCTGCGTCACCATGGCATTCATGGTAATTGACGTAGCTCAGGAAAGTTTGCGGGGCGACGGTTTACTGTAAGGGTGCACTCCACACCTAAATGATGTGCGGCTAAAAACAGGCATGGGTTCGGGTCTTCGACCTTAAATATATGTAAAATCCTTAACAAAACCCCTGTAAAAGTATATATTTCCCGAATGGGCACACTCATGTCATTATGCCAGGGGAGAATTGAGCTATTGAAATTGAAAAGGAAAGACATGCAATCCTCCTTAAACCTTTTTCAACTTTTTTGAAAAACTCCATAAAATGTATTAAAATGTGTCAAATTCGACACACATCCCAGAGAAAACGTACGAAATGATTTTGTTTTTATGCATGTTAGAATGTTTCACGTCTAACGGACATTTTAAAATGGAGAAAACAAGAAAACTCGTTTTTTTTGTCGAATTTTATCGCCATAAAGGAATCATCATTTTCGCTCCCCGAAATAGTGAGGATTTTGGCCTGCCAGATATTCAATTCAGGAAACGATTAACTCTGTAGTGGCGCGCAGGTGCGATCAGCAAGCAATTGTTATATCCTCGTTTGGAGAAATGGTTACGTCCAGCAGGGTGATACTATAGATATCAGTTAGTAGAAAGGAAAGAAGAATTACCATGCTGTCAAAAACAAGCGACCTTCCTTACTATGAAATTAGGGAGGGGCCACTTTGTGCGAAACTGTGGCAAATGTGGAGTGCACCCTTAAAGGCTATGGTGTTTTCTCAGAATTTCTGTTCTCAAGGCTTTGCCAATCTGGGAGTGTTTGCGGGTTTCTTGGTATAGGACACTTGCTTGTAGTATGCAGATTTATCGGATATCCCGTCAATTACTTTCCCCCTACCCCATCTTTGTTTTTGCGATTGTTGCAGAAAAATCACGAGTTTACGATCCCAATAAGAATATCGTAGCATTATGCTTCGACTGTGACAATGAAACCCATGTACAAAGATCGAGAGTGTTGACCAGCTTTCGAATGAGGCATGAGGAGCAAAATAAACGCAAAAATAGCTGAAATTCGAGCCAAATTGTCAATGATTTTTCATTCTGACTTTTCTAAAAGATTGGGGGGTGGGAGTACAAACATCGATATAAAAGGGACAAAACCAGCATAATACGCTCTCATTCACTTTAGATCAGGGTGCTGGTGTGATCCTTGTTGGAAATTAATCACATTGACATTCACATTGGCAATAATGGGACATACAGGTCACTAATCGTAACATATATGCCTAATCAAGGGGAGGTAATTCTGTATAGGTCCATATAGCATATATGCAAGGTGAGTGCTATCATACCATGTAGTATGCATAAAATCGAAGCATTTCTGACTAAGATAAATGAACTTTACCATCCCGTTCCATGTCAAGTCATCACAAGGTCCGAATAAGCGATTTTAACGAGTGTAGTGTAGGAGAACATACAATATTTGACCTACTCGTGTATTATAACCGTGCAATGGAGCCTACATTAAGGGTGAACTCCACACCTACATGATGTGCGGCTAAAAAAAGCATGGGTTCGGGTCTTCGACCTTAAATATATGTAAAATTCTTAACAAAACCCCTGTAAAAGTATATATTTTCCGAATGGGCACACTCTGCCATTATTCCAGGAGACAATTGAGCTGTTGAAATTGAAAAGGAAAGACGTGCAATCCTCCTTAAACCTTTTTTAACTATTCTGAAGAACTCCATAAAATGTATGAAAATGTGTCAAATTCGACCCACATCCCAGAGAAAACGTACGAAATGATTTTGTTTTTATGCATGTTAGAATGTTTCCCGTCCAACGGACATTTTAAAATGGAGAAAAAACTGGGGGTCGACCTACTCATTTTTTGTCAAATTTTATCGCCATAAAGGAATCATCATTTCGCTCCCCGAAATAGTGAGGATTTTGGCCTGCCAGGTATTCAATTCCGGAAACGATTAACTCTGTAGTGGCGCGTATAGGTGCGATCAGCAAGCAATTGTTATATCCTCGTTTGGAGAAATGGATACGTCCAGCAGGGTGATACTATAGATATCAGTTAGTAGAAAGGAAAGAAAAATTACCATGCTGTCAAAAACAGGCGAACTTCCTTATTATGAAATTAGGGAGGGGGCCACTTTGTGCGAAACCGTAGCAAGTGTGGAGTGAACCCTAACATTTTAACGTCGTGTATTGTAACGTTGAAAAGAGACGTTCATTTTTCCAAACGCCAAAACTGTTGTGCACGAAAAGCCGATATATATATATATAAAGGAACGGTGAATGGGCTATTTCGCTGGCTATTTCGCTATTTCTAACTTTCACATAGTCTTTAGAAAGGTACAGGTGCACAGGTATCCGCCTTTGCCCCAACCTTCTTGTCACCGATTGAGCAAAAGGTGAAGAGCTGTCTGAAATATAGCCAAGTTCGTGAAATAGTTACTTCTACAGCCTTGATCAATCACGAGGATATATACGGAAGATCGTCGATGTAAATGTTACCGGTCTCTATACTTGTTGGGAGGGGATTTATCACACGAGCCAAGAGATCGTGTACACAGAGTGAATGCATTTATCACCTTTGACAAACAAACGACATTTTCTTCAAAAACAGTTGCAACTTTCTCTTCAAGCTGTTTGATAAACATCTAGACATTTTGCCCAATCTCCCGTAGGTTTGGTAGTGTAATGACGCTAGTTTTATATTTGTGACAGACTGTAGTTTTTGACGTCTTGATTGTGACGTCACACCTTGTGATGGTTCCAGGGTTGCTGATATTAACAGTTGATGTATTTCTTCACTGCAATACAGAGTGTAGATAGACATAGGGAATATTATAATACAGTGGAGTATATTATGTACAGAAGAGCTTAGTAGTGCCACAAGGCTATGGATTATGGATTACGGATTCACGGGTCTCCGTAATTAACCGTAGATCTGGTGAATTCTGTTGTTTGTTATATCTTTGTGATACCAACCAGGCCTGCAGATATCGATGACATTACATTGGTGTCAATAAGTGGAATTTCCTCTAGAACCCAGGGGACAATTTTGAGGAAAATGGAACTCTGCACAGACACGTACGACGATGGGGTCCAGTTCCCGTCAACTTCATCAAGTACACATTGGTGAGATCGTTTCAACCACTGCATATTGACTGAAATAATTCACTGAAATTATCCCAGCATCATCTTACTGATAGTTTTCCGGGAGTTGAAGACTCTGATACATAGTAAATATTTTATTTGCAAAAAAAATTAGGATTTGAATAGACTGTTTCCCGCCCCACCCACCCACGGTACGCTCTATAAATCAGCAACAACAGCAATTCTTGTTTTATTTCTTTCAAAGAATTGAAAGAGGTGGATTTATTTTATTATATTAATGGCAGAAAATTACTAATAGTGTTTACTGGTGAAAAAATTAACCTCTTACCAGCTAAGCTGTCATATGCAGACAATTGTATGACGTTGAGATTGTCGTGTTTGTTTTCTATAGTTTATTTCACAAACTGTTGTAACGTCATAGTTTGACATTTACAGACGATTTTTATTTCAACAGCAATTGTTGTTTTATTTATTTCAAAGAATTGAAAGAGGTGGACTTATTTTATTATATTAATGGCAGAAAATTACTAATAGTGTTTGCTGGTGAAAAAATTGATTTCACAAACTGTTGTAACGTCATAGTTTGACATTTACAGGAGATTTTTATTTCGCTACTTACTGCATCTTGACATGTTGTGTGTATTTTTTTTCTTCATACAGTAGATTGATGGTAAACTCTGCCATTATTTTATTACATACTGGCAAATTTGTTGATAATCTTGCCAGCTCGATGGATATGAGACACTGGGGTGACCAAAGACCAAACTCCTTAACACCAAAATCTACTCTCAAGCTGATTTGATAAGAAGTAGGAGAAACCGAGCCCCAAAGTTAACCTCGAACTCTTATTTGATAGTGTACACCCAACAGATTTGTTGGTTAGAAAGGGGCTTAGACAATTACAGTTGGTCATAGTTAGTGAGTGCTACCAAGAAAACCTGTATGTCCTGAGTGTGACAGTAGACCAACAGGAGCTACACAGTTTCAATATGGACGGTGGCGGGAACAGAAGATGAGATGAATCATCTAACTGTTGAGAGTAGGCATGATAACGGGAATAATGAATCCCAGCTGGAAGACACAGCGTCACACAGTGGAATGAAACAGAATCATTGCAAACCATCATGTAAAATTGAATGTCTGAAATAAAGAGTATTCGCATCGACCACCATGAGCTGACAAAAAGCATCGTGGACATACGGAAAGAACAGACTAAGCAAGGTTGACGTAATTATAGCTCTACAACAGTCTATCGGAAGACTTCAACAATAATCCGATTGCCAATGAGAATACTAACCTGAATAATAATTATTCCTAGGTTCAGTCATTCCGTCGGTCAGAAGTTCCTCGTCAAAAACTTGACGAATAGGATGAAAAAGACCGATGAAGAGAAGGTGGACAGACTCCAAGACTGAGTGGGGAAGCTGTTCGCATGCTTTCCACACTACCGGATGATGTGAGAGATAATTATACAAAGCTAAATAAATCTTCATCTGAGAGGTTTGGTAAAGAAGGAACCGCCTTCAACAGATCGTAAACGCCTGTCAGACGTTCGACAAAAGAAAGAGTCCCCAGAGGAGTTTGCAGAAGAGGTGCGCGGGTTGCCTGTCAAAGTATTCGCGGACTTAACCCAAGATCTATAAGAGTAGTTGTCAGCTGAAGCTTTTTTAAAGGGATATAAAAACTCAAATGAAGCCTATACAGCCACGAATCAGCGACCAGAGACGTCACTCTAGAAAATAACTACGAAGCGACAGTTGCGCATAATTTCTATGAGACTTCTGCACAACAAACACGACGAGTGTTATGGCAGGACGGACACTTCGAAAGTTCTGATGAGAAACAGCCGGTATCGAGGCGGATCCAGGGAAGACGAACTTATCCACAGGGGAAAAGAGTTATTGGCCCAAATTTCAGCATTTCTAACTCAGCAATCTGGCAGTTCAGCTAAGGGACCAGATGTCAAAATAGGGACGGAGGGTGTTGCCTGTTACAATTGTGAGGGTCCTTTTAGAATAGGGTCTCTAAAACTTGGGTCAGGGAACCCACTCCCCCTGGCGGCCGAGATCGCGTAGCCCGGATGCCCCGAACATTAAATCGAGGATCGAACACAAGAACCCCAAACCAACTATCACTCTGGGACACTAGATCACTAGATCAATGAATAGTAAAGTCATTTCTGTCAACATCAACGGTACACAAGCGGAGGCTCTGGTTGATACGGGTGCTGATGTCACTATGAATTCTGAGAAACTAGCTAGAGAAGCTAAGTTATCACGGCAGAATTCATATCCCCTCAAGTTGTATAATGCCGAAGATGGAACAGAAATGGACACAAAAGGAGGAGTCCCTGTAACATACCGTTTGGTGGGGAAGCCATGGAAATGGCCAGTTTATATAGCACCAATCAGGCACCAAGCACTCAAAGGCCTGGATTTCCTCGAGGAGGTAGATACTACCATCTTGTCCAAGCAAGGAGACGTAATCATCCAAGGAACAGCGATATCGTGGAAGAGAGGTGGTACAGACAGCAATTACAAAGTTACATCGGTCACACTTTCAATTCCACCGGAAAGTGAGAGGGTTGTAAGTGGAAGGGTAAGGACACCTGACCCAGCTCGAACCGCAGTTCTGGAAGCGGGCTCGCTTAATGGAGGATTGTTTGCTGGGTCTGTGTTGGCGAAGATGAAGGAATTGGTTCCTGTCAGGGTACTGAACCCCAACCTCTCTTCTGCGAGGATGTCAAAGGTCATCTAGTTGGTAGAAGTGCAACCAGAATACCCATATGAATTGAGAAATAGAGCGTCACCAGATTCGTCTTCTGTGCGCAGATTGTCAGAGGGGGCTGTTATATCACCTCACTTAAAAGACTTTTGAAACAACTGTCGCACGAACTTCACCTCAGAGCAAGCAGATGCAGGCAAGGATGTGCTTTTTGAGTTCCAAAGCATATTTGACAAGGACAGTAACGATATTTTGTTGCTTCTCCGAGGTATCCCATCATATATCAACGCAAGATTCTGCCCCTATCCGTCAACCAGTGAGGAGGACTTCGCTGGATTTTCAAGATGAAGAAGCACATCTTAAGGGCCTGTGGTGTTGTGGTGCCTTCTCGGTTAGAGAGGGCAAGTCCTGTAATATTTGTTGGGAAGAAGTATGGGGATTGCGCTGGTGCGTTGACTATCGTAGACTGAATGACGCAACTCGGAAAGATGCCTTCCCAAGATTGAGGAATGTCTAGACACATTGAGTGGAGTAACCATGTTTTCCACATTGGACTAACAAAGTGGATGTCACCAAATAGAAATGACAGGAGGACATGAGTAAAACTGCTTTGATCAAAAGGTTTGTCACATTCGAGTTTACCATGACGCCGTTTGGATTGGGTGGAGCCCCGGAAACATTCCAGAGGACCGGTGAAATATATGCTATTCCACAAGAAAGTTCGTTTCGTCTGCGAGCAGGGAGTGGAAATTAACCCAGGTGGTTAAATAATGGCCTGTTCTCAAGAATATAAAGCATTACAAACCTTTCTCTATCTTACCAATTATTACCGCATATCTGTTCGGGATTACGCCGATAGAGCAAAACCGCTGTATAACCTAGTTTAAAAGAAAGCTGTGTTTGACTGGTCAGCTGAACAAGACGAGGAATTCAAAGAACTATAAAAGGGGTGTCACAAATCAGCCCCGATACTTACCATGCAGTGACATTTATCCTGGATACAGATGCGTCACACTCGGCTGTTGTGGCAGATGTCACAAGTGCAAGAGAGAGAGGAACAGGTGGTGGCTTATGCTAGCAAACGTCTGGGTCCTGCACAGGAACGTTATTGGGTTACCAGACGCGAACTTCTTGCCATAGTTAGCTTCAGGGTGCATTCCACACCTAAATGATGTGCGGTTAAAAATAGACATGGGTTCGGGTCTTCGGCCTAAAATATATGTGAAATCTTTAAGAAAACCCCTGTAAAAGTATATATTTTCCGAATGGCCACACTCATGCCATTATTCCAGGAGGCAAGTGAGCTATTGAAATTGAAATGAAAGACGCGCAATCCTCCTTAAACCTTCTTCAACTTTTCTGAAAAACTCCTTAAAATATATGAAAATGTGTCAAATTCTACCCGCAACCCAGAGAAAACGTACGAAATGATTTTCTTCTTATGTATGTTAAAGTGTTTCCCGTCCAAAGGACAATCTAAAATGGCGAAAAAAACAGGGGGTCGACCTACTCGTTTTTTGTAAAATTTTATCGCCATAAAGGAATCATCATTTTCGTTTCCCGAAAAAGTGAGGATTTCGGCCTGCCTGATATTCAATCCCGGAAACGATTGACTCCGTAGTGGCGCGTAGTTGAGACCAGCAAGCAAATGTTATATCCTCGTTTGAAGAAATGGCTACGTCCAGCAGGGTGATACTATAGATATCAGTTAGTAGAAAGGGAAGAAGTATTACCATGCTGTCAAAAACAGGCGACCTTCCTTATTATGAAATTAGGGAGGGGCCATTTGTGCGAAACCGTGGCCTAGTGTGGAGTGCACCCTTAAGGCTAGGGTGTTTTCTCAGAATTTCTGTTCTCAAGGCTATGCCAATCTGGGAGTGTTTGCGAGTTTCTTGGTATGCGACACCTGCTTGTAGTATGCAGTTTTATCGGATATCCCGTCAATCACTTTCCCCCTACCCCATCTTTGTTTTTGCGACTTTTGCTGAAAAATCGAGAGTTTCAGAGCTCAATAAGAATATTATAGCATTATGCTTTGACCGTGACAATAAAAGCCATGAACAAAAATCGGGAGCGTTGACCAGCTTTCGAATGAGGCATGAGAAGCAAAATAAACGCAAAAATAGCTGAAATTCGAACCAAATTGTCAATAATTTTTCATTCCGACTTTTTCAAAAAATTGGGGGGTGGGAGTACAAACTTCGAGATAAAAGGGACAAAACCAGAATAATACGCTCTTATTCGCTTTAGATCAGGGTGCTGGTGTGATCGGTATTGAAAATTAATCACTTTGACATTCACATTGACAATAATTGGGACATACAGGTCACTAAGCGTAACATATGTGCCTAACCAAGGGGAGATTATTCTGTATAGGTCCAAATAACATATATGCAAGGACAATGATATCATACCATGTAGTATGCATAAAATCGAAACATTTCTGACTAAGATAAATGAACTTTACTATCCCGTTCCATATCATGTCATTACAAGGTCCGAATAAGCGCTTTTAACGAATGTAGTGTAAGAGATCATACAATATTTAGCCTACTCGTGTATTATAACCGTGCAATGAAGCCTACATTAAGGGTGCATTCCACACCTAAATGATGTGCGGTTAAAAATAGACATGGGTTCGGGTCTTCGGCCTAAAATATATGTGAAATCTTTAAGAAAACCCCTGTAAAAGTATATATTTTCCGAATGGGCACACTCATGCCATTATTCCAGGAGGCAAGTGAGCTATTGAAATTGAAAATGAAAGACGCGCAATCCTCCTTAAACCTTCTTCAACTTTTCTGAAAAACTCCTTAAAATATATGAAAATGTGTCAAATTCTACCCGCAACCCAGAGAAAACGTACGAAATGATTTTCTTCTTATGTATGTTAAAGTGTTTCCCGTCCAAAGGACAATTTAAAATGGCGAAAAAAACAGGGGGTCGACCTACTCGTTTTTTGTAAAATTTTATCGCCATAAAGGAATCATCATTTTCGTTTCCCGAAAAAGTGAGGATTTTGGCCTGCCTGATATTCAATTCCGGAAACGATTGACTCCGTAGTGGCGCGTAGTTGAGACCAGCAAGCAAATGTTATATCCTCGTTTGAAGAAATGGCTACGTCCAGCAGGGTGATACTATAGATATCAGTTAGTAGAAAGGGAAGAAGAATTACCATGCTGTCAAAAACAAGCGACCTTCCTTATTATGAAATTAGGGAGGGGCCATTTGTGCGAAACCGTGGCCTAGTGTGGAGTGCACCCTCACGGCCCATTTTCGTCATTATCTCTTGGAGCAGAAGTTCATCCTTAGAACAGTAGAACAGATCACAGCAGCCTGACTTGGCTTTTCCGCTTCAAATCACCAAACGTTCAGCTAGCTCGCTGGCTAGAAGAATTAGGTCAGTACAATTTCGTGATACATCATCATCCCGGTAATAAGAACAATGACGCACACTCCCTGTCCAGAGTCTCGGATTACTAAGCGTGTAATTGTTATCACCCATTGCAGCTCCCATGTGGCGGATGCGACCATATAACAGACTAAGATGTCGACGACATATTACTGTTGACCATCCGTGGGCTGCCATCCTTCAAAGCGACTACGTTCTCTGTGACGAGCAACACGCTTCCCGGTTATCCAAATATGCTTTGAACTACGGGATGCACAAATGACCGACCGGATTTTATGATCTTGAGAAAGTGGGCTCAGGAAGGCTCTACGACAGGAAAAGAGTAGGTTTTCCTAGAAAGCCCAGCACTGACACGTTTCTGGCTCTGTTTCCAAGAGATAGTGAAGATTGATGACCAATAGGAGAATCCAGATGACGATGAACGTCCGTGCTTAATTATCCCTGACAGCATGAAACACGAGATGTTAAGCTTATGCCATGTTCTACCGACTGCAGGACATCCGGGCATCTCTCTTACCTTAGAGAGAGTGAAACAACTATTCTAGTTGGTAGGACTTTCTGGAGATGTCGACAAGTATGTGAAGCGTTGTAAGTAGTGCTCTAAGCAAAAGCGTGATTGCCGTCCTGGTAGTGCCACCCTACAACAGTATCAGTGCGGTGCCCCAATGAATAGGGATCAGTTGGATATTCGTGGCGAGCCACTAATGGGCCGATGGAGTCGAGTGAGGTATCAATGTGAAGCATATGTGAGGGACCAACCGACTGGAGTAGTGTCTCGGCCGTTGTCCACATTCTCCGCATGCGCAGACAGGGAATTGTGGGAAAATTGTGTGGAAATAGACGTTTTGCGGTCTAGGTGGGCCACTAATGGTCCGATGGAGTCGCGTGAGGTATCAAAGTGAAGCATTCGTGAAGGGGCATCCAGTCATGGGTGGGTGCATGTACAATTAGGGGTATGACGTCACTTCCGGTCTGGATGAATGGGGCGTGACCTGGGAACATGATAGGACATGTACTGACCTGTCTGTGGGGTTTTTCCCGCCAGAATTTCTCTGACGTCTGCGCCTGCATCCGGGTATGTATGAGGGTCTGTGTGAATGGGGTGTGACTTGGGAACATGATAGGAATGCATGTACTGACCTGTCTGTGAGGTTGTTCCCGGCCCGGCCCGGCCCGACCCGGCCGCAGCGCGCGCGGGTTATCCGGCCGAGTGCGCGCGCGCGGGTTATCCGGCCGAGTGCACGCGCGCGGGTTATCCGGCCGCACGCGCGCGCGGGTTATCCGGAAGTGCGCGGGTGAATGTCGGGTCAAAAGGTCAAAGCTCAAATCCAGGTCACAATCGCTCCCATACTGTATATAGGCGAGCCATTGGCTCGAAAACAGTTTGGATTGACCTGTAATCTTTGTTGTTGTTGCTCTCTTTTTTGGACTAACCCATCAGAATAGTACGTATCACGGATTACACCCGTAGAGCTACGTATAGGCGCGCATGTGTGACATGGTCTATAAAACACGTCCCTCTGGATCCCACACCTTCATTTCTACGGTTACAGAGCCATGACATCCATCCCTATGCGACTCGCATTTTACAGCATGCGACCGCGGTTAATTCACTCACGGGTTACATAGCAGCGGTTCGGTCCATGTTTGGAGATGGTGACGACAACGAAGGGATCCTGATCCAGAAAGAGAAGAAGGGATCCAGATCCTGAAAGAGTTCACAGAAGCGGTCCTCGACAGAGTGCACACGATCGAGAGGTGTGCTATCACTCACCACTACTGGACTATGACGGCCATCCTTGATGCCCAGGCTATGGACCACGAGCGCTCACGCCGGAACCAGCGACGGCTGGTTGGCCTAGTCATGGTCTTTGCCCTATTGACCCTGACGCTGTGGCATTGACAGTGGGACCTGACCATAAATACGAGGGTCAGTCAGCGTGTGCGTCATTCACCCTTCGTCATTGGGTCAACCATGTCACCAGTCCTACGAGCCATCCTTCCCCTTACACCCCGGGTGGGGTTACACGTCTATGAAGATAAAGTCACCATCGTTGAAGACCGCGGAGATGTTTGCTGGTCGCGCGCTGAGACCGTATCGAATACGGTTACGCTACACCGTGACGACTGGACCAAATTTAAACGGGTGTTGAGCGATGAGCTCGACGGAAACCTCATCCACATAGACAATGCCATCTACGTACACCGTGGACCCTTCTTCCCACGCCTGGGCCGTTACCAAGACCCTACGCGAGGTTTCACCCTAGACCCCGATCTGTGGACAGCTTTCGAGAAAGTGGTGCCTATTGTGGACCAGCTGTTTACACCGGACGAGCGGTCAGCTGTTCAGTTGGAGTGGGCTCGTGCCATGAGAGAAGCGGCGGCAGAACCCAATGAACAAATGTCTAGCAATGAAGCGGAGGCAGACGACGATGCCATTGATTATCCGGCTAGACTTAGTCAGCCCAGTGACATGACCACCCGATCCTTTGATCTCACGGGGTTCTCCCTATAAATACGAGAGCCAGTCAAATCTGGTACCGTCCACGTACTGACCATGACGGAGCATATAATACTGGCGTCTCTCAGCTTGACCCCCGAGGTTTTCCTGCACGTTTATGCGGATAAGGTCGATATCATGGAGGAGGTGGGAGACATCTGTGATGCGGACCCTACACAACCATGCCCGGCTCACATTCGTTTGTCTCGGGAGGGCTGGACCAAATTCAAACGGGTGTTGTCTGGTGAGCTGGACGGCGACCTCATTCACTTGTGTCAAGATGTGTACATCCGACGCGGCCCCTTCTTTGCTCAATTGGCTCGGCTAGATGGTGGTACAGTGCATTTTACCCTTCACCCTGATCTATGGTCTGCATTGCAAGATGCCGTGGTAGATGTGGATCAAGTGCTTACGGATGAAGATCGGTCATCAGACGAGTCGGACTGGTCATTTACCATGGACAATGTGCTGGCAGAAGCCAACGAAGAAAATCAGAAAGAAACTCCGGCCCAAGATATACCCGTTATAAATAAACGATAGAGCCAGGGTCCATCATCAGTTGTCGCCATGAAGCGCTGGGAGAAGGTGTTGGATAACTTATACTACAGTCCCGACAGTCCGGCGGCCTATAGTGCATTAACGGCTCTCTATCGAGCGGCCACACCCCTGGGGATACAACGTGCTCAAGTCCGAGATTGGTTAAGAAAACAAGACACCTATATCTTACATCGAGCTGCCCGTCGCCATTTTCTACGGAACCGGGTCATCGTGGGAGGACTAGATGCCCAATGGCAAGCGGATTTGGTCGATATGAACGCCTTTGCCAAACACAATGATAGAACTCGGTATATCTTGACGTGCATCGATATTCTGTCGAAGTATGCGTGGGTGGTACCCATCCGGACGATAACGGGGGCGAATCTCATAGCGGCGTTCAAGGACATCTTCAAGACCGGGCGCAAACCTTTGTATTTGCAAACCGACGAAGGCACGGAATTCCTCAACAGACCGTTCCAACAGTTTCTGAAAGCCCAGAAGGTGTTTTTCTTCCATACGTACAACGAGACCAAGGCTTCCGTTGTGGAAAGGTTCAACAGGACATCCAAAGGCCGCATGTATAAATATTTTACCTATAAGAATACAAGGCGGTACATCGATGTTCTCCCGAAACTTGTGAGTGGTTACAATCGAGCCTATCACCGGAGTATAGAGAGAGTCCCCATTACCGTGACCCAACGCAATGAAGCCCAAGACCGGCGTGTCTTGTACCCCAGGCAATCGCAGCGAACGCCGAAGGAGGTGTTCAAGGTCGGGGACCCTGTACGGATCAGTAAAGTCAAAGGTCAATTTGAGAAAATTTACTTGCCCAACTGGAGCGATGAGCACTTCCTGATTAAACGGTGCCTACCCCGACAGCAGCGAGTCTATGAACTGCAAGATCTTCAAGGGGAACCGTTGCTAGGGACGTTTTACGAGACGGAATTACAGCCTGTCGTAAAAACACAGCAAGACTACTATACGGTGGAGCAGATATTGAAAACGGAACGTCGGCGTGGCAAACTGTTTCATTTCGTCAAATGGCAAGGCTGGCCCAGTTCCTTCATTTCCTGGGTCGCGCCCAACCAGGTGAAACGACTATAAAGCTTGGGTAAAGGCCTACCCAAGCTGGCCGATTTGGAACCGGACACCTTGGTGGTTCTGGTTGATCTCATGGCGGAGACGGATGCGCGCGTCATCCAACTCTTTACCAAAGGCAGCCACCATCGACGGCTCAGCATCATCTACATTGTGCAGAATCTGTTCAGTAAAAACAAAGAACATCGGAACATCAGCTTAAATGCCCACTACCTGGTGGTCTTCAAAACCCCGAGAAATACCACTCAACTGCTGCACATGGCGAGACAGATGTATCCCGGCCGCACACCGTTTGCGTTGGAAGCCTTTAAAGATGCGACAATCCCTCAGCACGGGTATATGCTCTTCGACACGGGTATAAGCCACCCTCGATCACCTTCGACTACGGACCGGCATCTTTGCCGGAGAGACACACCACGTGTACATGCAAAAATAATGTAAACACACCCACAGTGGCTCCCCCAGCTGGAGTGTGTGTGTTTGATGATGGGGATAATTAAAAGAATTAATACCACAGCATGACTGACTTTGTCTCTGTTCTCTGAGGTAGATAAAAAGGGCAGAGTTGTGGGTTCTAGCATTAGTTGTACATGATGTCTGCGCGAGTACGGAAGCACGCCCCCAGGCTCCGTGTATTGAAGACGGCTCCACCCGAGTTGGTCCGAACCATTGCACGCGGTGCGGACCCTGACCTTGTACGCTGTCTGTGCGAGATCGGGTACAACCTGTTAAAAGGCAACGTACCACTGACTCCGGCTCAGAAGACCAAGTTGGCCAAGCATAAGACAGGTCTCCGAACCCTAGTCCAGAAGCGAGTCTCTCAAACACAAACGAAAAATATGTTACAGAAAGGCGGCTTTCTCGGGGCCATCTTTGGGTGGACTCTTCGGCCGACAATGAACCACACGAAAAAAATGGTCCTCGTCGAACCACGGTTCCTTCAAAACCTCCAATCGCCCTACCCTGTCCCACCTACGGTGAAGACCATAAACACCCTCGTTGAAGAGATGCAACAGATCTTACGAAGACCGGGGTTAAGCGACAGTGAGAAAGTAAAACGGTACAATGAGACGCTTCAACGGTACAAGACGTTCATGGACCAATACAAAACCCTCTCTGCCCCAGCACCACCACCAGCAACACCACGCGACACACCGCCGACCTCAGCACCGCTCCAACAGCCGCCATTACCAGAGATACCACCCACAGCCCTACAGTGGGTGGAAGATGAAGTCCTGCAGAGTGTACCTGCATCGTTCAAGAAACAAGCTGGCCTGGTATTACAGCGGTTGAAACAGAATCCTAACATGACTTGGAATGATAAAGGCGAACTCCTGGTACAGAATCAGGTGGTCCCCGGTACCCACATGACGGATTTAGTGAATGACCTGATGCGTCAACGCAGGTCGCACACGGATCCTCGAGGATGGGAGGTCTTCGCTCAAGGCTTGAAAGACATGCATGTACCACAGGAATTGGTGGAGAAACCCCAGCGCTGGGCCTGGATGCAGCGGACCCAGCAATCGCCGAGCGGCCCACTACCTTCTTGGGAAGCCGAGTGGGAACCGGAGTCACCCCCCAAAACACCACCACAACGGGCACCTTCTTTTCACGCCTTTAAAAAACCACCCTTGATCAAGACACCCCACATCTCCAGAGCCGTAACACGTAGCAAGTGACCGCGACGAACACGACGACGGACACAACCGCCCAAGGCCTGGAACACCTATTAAAACCAACAACAGCAGCAGGACAGCTCAGTCGCCATGTTTTACCTCACCCTACCCAGTAACAGTTCGCTGGATGTGTTTCCTGACAACACCTTGGCCAAGTACGTCACCCAGTTACCGCAACCGTTGCATTTACCTGGACGATGGGAATGTGGCCTCGTGTATATCCAATACCCTTACTCGTGGTACAACGTGCGAGCCAATGAAGTGTGGTACGAGGTGACCTACGAACGAAAAGGCACCCGACTCACCCTCCCCGAAGGCCAATACGATACTCCCAAGGAGTTCATGCAGGGGCTGACAAGACTGTTGCATTATAAGGCTCTACGGGAGGTCATGAATGTTTCAAAACCCATCAAAACCTTTCCCTTCAAGAATCACGTGGACTTCGATTACAACGCACACAACGACAAGGCACAGATCATCCTCACCGCCAACGTGAGTGTCGTACTGAGTCCTATCCTACAGCAAATGCTGGGTGTCGATCTACAGACGTTCGCTGGTCCCTCCGCCCACCAAGGCCAGATCCCGATGGATATGAAGTCGGGTATGTCGGGTAAGTCGGGTATGTTGAACGACAACCACATCGTGGGCGATATCAACACACCTCTGTTACGGGTGGTCCCCATTAAAAAGACGTATGGAGATCAAATCACCCACAGTTTCACCCACATGCTCTACGACAAACCGACATCAACACTATCACGGTGGATATAAGAGATGACACGGGACGACTGGTGGCATTCGAACGAGGAAAAGTGGTGCTGACGCTTCATTTTCGACAAGCACGTGCTCCCCACTTTGTACAATGAAGGCGTCTTACGAGTGCGATGCACGCAGCTATATGGACTATTATGCCCAACAGGCCGGAGGTGGCCTTCCGGTCTTTAGTGGTGCGCGCATGCAACCAGGGCACGGGCTGAGAAACATACTCGGGAGCGTCGTCAAAACGTTCCTGCCCTTGGTGACGCGTGGGGTGAAAGCAATCGGCAAACAAGCGGTACGCAGTGGACTGCAACTCGCCGGTGATGTCTTGGGGGGTACGGCATCCAAAGAAGCCTTGAAACGGCGGGCCAAAGAAGGGGGAGGCGTCTTGGTGGCCAAAGCACAACGCACCGTAGGGAATAAAAGACCTGCACCACCGAGACCACGCACCAGTCGACGACCGACCCAGCGACGACGCACATCGAAGACCCAGGATATCTTTTCTTAAACATGTCCTTAATCCATGCAGAGTCCTGCCCCTCCACCAACAGTGAATTTGATTTGTGGACCGTCCCGCCCACACATACCAGTGCCGAACAAGGATTATGGGTGGAGCATCTCCCGCTCTCCAGCATCAACGAAACAGGACCCATCGAGTTCACCATCAGTAATGCGGATACGGCCTATGTGGATTTAGCCCATACATACTTGTATGTGAAAGCCAAGGTCGTCAATGGGGATGGCTCCAGAATCGTCGACCAAGCAACGGTGGGCCCGACGAATCTCTGGTTGCAATCTATGTTTCAACAGGTGGATATATTTCTCAGCGAACAAACTCATCAGTGACTCGACCAACACGTACCCCTATCGAGCCTACATCGAGACGCTGTTGTCGTATGGACGAGAGGCTAAAAAATCTCAGCTGACAGCCGCTTTATTCTACCAGGACACAGCCGAGCACATGGGCGAACGACAATGCGGGATATAACAAACGGAAGGCTTTGACCGCGAATGGTGTCTCGGTGGATATCATGGGTCGACTGCACGCAGACATGTTCATGCAAGACCGGTACCTCTTGAACAAGATCCCCATCAAAATCCGACTGATACGGGCGCCTCCGTCCTTCGCCTAGATGGCCACTAACGTAGAGGGGCATGCTGCTGACTATAAGATTGTCATCCAAGACGCAGTCCTGTATGTCCGAAAAGTGAAACCGAATCCAGCCGTTCAACTGGGACACCTCAAAGCCTTGGAAACAAAACCAGCCCAGTACCCTATCCGGCGTGTGCAAACCAAAGTGTTCTCTGTGTCGGCTGGAAATATGAGCGCCAACAAAGAAAACCTGTTCCTGGGGGAACTACCTAAGCGATTGATCCTGGCCTGTGTGGAAAATACCAGTTTCAGCGGTGCCTACCCAGAGAACCCGTTTGACTTTAAACATTTCGGCATCAATTTGGTGGCCCTGCATGTGGATGGACAACAGGTCCCAGCTACGGCCTTAACACCGAACTTTGGGCGCGCAAATTTCATTCGAGCCTATCGGAGCCTGTTTACAGCCACCGGTCAAATCAACCAGGACGAAGGGAATATGACCAGTCGGGAGGACTACGCGAACTGATACACGTTGTTCTGTTTCGATCTGACCCCCACCTTAGAGAACGACCATCAGCTTGCCCTCGCCAAGCAAGGCAATTTACGGTTGGAAATCCACTTTGCGCGAGCCCTCCGGAGCACCGTCAATGTGATCTGCTACGCCGAGTTTGACAACATCATTCAAGTGGACAAGGCACGCAACGTCCTGTGTGACTTTGCCACCTAACATGGATACAGACCAGATAACCATCGTGCTGGAGAATGACCCAGGGACACGTATGGTCTTTCAAGGGGTGTTCGCCCGAGATGTGTTCCCATTAGACCGTATGTATCGTGCTGCGTACGTTCTCAACACGGACCCCATGGATCGGCCCGGTGAACATTGGGTGGGCGTGTACTTGACAGAACAGCTGGGCGAATACTTTGACCCGTACGGCCTGCCACCCCTCCATCCCGATTTAACAGACTGCATGGATCAAGGCACAGAGACGTGGTGTTGGAACAGTCAAACGTTGCAAAGCCTGACCAGTAGCGTGTGCGGACAATATTGCTTGTTTTACCTGTACCATCGATGCCGGGGAAGAACCTTATCTACCATCGTACAGATGTTTGACGAGTACCCCAAGGCCGAGGACCGCGATGTACTCGTATATGACTGGGCCGCCCATCATTTCAATGTACAAGCCCCGTTCTGGGCTTAAATTCTTTCAATGTACAAGCCCCCTGTTCTGGGCTTAAGTTTACAAGCCCCCTGTTCTGGGCTCAAGTTCTGTCGATTTCAATGTACAAGCCCCCTTTTCTGGGCTTCAGTTTTCACGTGGTTGTTCTCACGTTGTTATTGTTGAATAAAAAACAAACTGAGATCTCACCAAACAAAAAAACCTGTCTTGTGTGTTTTCTATATGAGCATAATGCATGAAGACTATAACAGACATGTGGGGATTCGGTCAAACTGGCTTTGAACACCGTGGAGAAAGTAGCCAATCAGTGACCTAGGATGGGGCCAAATGTAACCCATCAATGTCCAGAAAACATTACACGGATGTACAAGAACCCGGATGCAGGCGCGGACGTAGGCGAAAGCATCCTAGTATCCGGATGTAAGCGCAGACGTGAGCCAAATTCTAGTACCCGTCCATTGGTTCTTTTATCGATCGCTCATTGGCTCTTTTTCTCGGCCGCTGATTGGTCCAAATGGAACTGCCGATCCTTCCCAGGTTAATTTACAATCCCCTTTTTGTGTTCAAGCTCTGAATATCGATGCCGCAACATTGCCGAAAGGGAGACCTTTGACCTTTTGACCTGGATGTGACCTTTGATCTTTTGACTCGACATTCACCCGCGCACTTCCGGTGATGCCGCGCAGGCGTGCGGCCGGATAATCCGCGCGCGCGCACTCGGCCGGATAACCCGCGCGCGCTGCGGCCGGGGTGGGCCGGGAAAAATCCCACAGACAGGTCAGTACATGCATTCCTATCATGTTCCCAGGGCACACCCCATTCACACAGACCCTCATACATACCCGGATGCAGGCGCAGACGTCAGAGAAATTCTGGCGGGGAAAAACCCACAGACAGGTCAGTACATGTCCTATCATGTGCCCAGGTCACGCCCCATTCACCCAGACCGGAAGTGACGTCATACCCCTAATTTTACATGCACCCACCCATGACTGGATGCCCCATCACGAATGCTTCACTTTGATACCTCACTCCATCGGACCATTAGTGGCCCACCTAGACCGCAAAACGTCTATTTCCACACCCTTTTCCCACAATTCCCTGTCTGCGCATGCGCAGAATGTCGAAAACGGACGACACACTACTCCAGGCGGTTGCTCCTTCACACATGCTTCACATGGATACCTCACTCGACTCCATCGGCCCATTAGTGGCTCGCCTAGATCCCAAAACGTCTATTTCCATACCCTTTTCCCACAATTCCCTGTCTGCGCATGCGCAGAATGTGGACAACGGCCGAGACACTACTCCAGGCGGTTGCTCCCTCACATATGCTTCACATTGATACTTCACTCGACTCCATCGGCCCATTAGTGGCTCGCCTAGGCCCCAGAACGCTGGAGATATAGCAGCTGGAGATGTAGATATATTTCGGGTACCCCCGGAAATATGGCTTTAAATGCTTGCTACCTACTACTAACGTGACTGCTCGTCAACATATTACTATACCAAGGTGATAATTTGTTGTTATCGATGAGAGGATCGGAAGTACGTATGAAGAGTTAGAAATATCAGAAACTTTCGAGCTTGCCCTCAGAATACCATAAAAGAATTACATGGCAATGTATAAAAGAATTTCATGGCAATGTATAAGTTATCCATTCCGTCATCATAGTAAAAGCATGATGAAACTAGGGCTGGAATGGCCTCTCAACACTCTTACAGTTCGGGGAATAAGTCAGTGAGTGGGCTCCTAAGGTCGCTCTCAACAATTTCTCTGCCATATCACGACGATCCAGACACATCATCCTGACACGAGGCCAACCGGTCTGTGATCTATCCACTTCGTGCTGAGCGTAAAGCGATCAAGATACAAATCATATTGTTTTAGTCTTTGGTATGACTCGACCCGGGATCGACCCCGAGACCTGTGGCTTGCGAGGCGTGCGATCTGTATATTAAGAACTTCAGCTACCAATAAAACCGGTATCTCACAAAAGCCTAACCTGTCTCAGTAATGTCAAAAGCGGGACCTCGTCTAGTTGACAAAACACCCCACTCTCACACTTGAAAACTCCGAAACATTCGACTCCTAGAAAATATATCGTATTTCCGATTTCCGTTTGAAAAGTAGTAGCAGTACTAAGTATACAGTTTGACCAGATTACCACCGGTTTAATTTGAACGTTATTTACATCAAATCCAAATGACGAAGATGAAGATACCCACTGGAATCCCCCTGAGTTACTTCCCTTTGTAATAACTAAAAAAAACTGCAGATTTTTACAGCATCTGATGAGCAATTAAACTCTAAAGGTAAAGGCTTCAAAGTTTCAAAATACAAATAACACAGAGGTGGTGAAAAACAACGTCACAGTCTGATTACGTTTACGTCGTATTTTATCGTGTCGACTGACATTACCTCATGATATTACGCATTGGCATTCTAAACAGAATAACCTTCGACGTCGGACGCTGTTTTGAAATGTTCATCCAAATGAACCTAGAGACACTAACACAAGCCAAGGTACACCTGCACTTGCCCAGAGACAAGGAACAGAAAGATTGGGAAGATGATGTATATGCTAAAATCAACAATTAAACAAACAACCAGAAGGACATGTGGGAAGCGCACCAAAACAACAGAGAGGAAGCTGTTCAACCAAAAACAACAGAGACGAAGCTGTTCTCTCAACCTTTCAACCAATCGGGTTCCATGTGTGTTTAAGCAGGATGAGATGCTGGTAATGATGAGAGACGCATTCTTCGAAGGAAAGCCTCTGAACACAGCGTAATTTGACGACACGTTCAAAGAGCAAATCTGTACCACTTACCTTGAGATCAAAGAAAACCCTTGCTCACTCAATGATTATCCATACAACGGCGACGTCATTTTGCCAGAAGTGGTTTGTGCCGTCAGCTATTTCCAACCAGGACTGCACCTGAACCCAACAACATTTTCCATAACAGCTTAAACATTCCGGTAAACAACTCACAAGAGTGATATGAAAATTTGCTAAATATTGGGCTACCTTAAAGGCGAAGTTCAGCACAAAAAAAAACTGGCAAACCATACTACAGTCAACAGTCATCCTACCGGTCCTTTACTCTCGCTTGCATGGAGAAAATTGAAAAAATAAAATAGCCTGGAACACATCGGAGAGACGAAAAACAGAGGCTTATAAGGAGCTCCATCCTGCATGTAGCACAAATAGCCCTCAGTGCCTTATACAACAACTGCTATCACAGCCCTTGTGGACCCGGAAAAGGCCTTTGCCAGCGTATGGAGAGTGAGCCTCATGGTTAACATCCAGGAACTTGGAATCATCACCACATTGTGGAATTCGATAGATTCTTCCAGTCCACCAGAGCTGCTTTTGGCTACATAGACGTTGATGAGGGTCCTCTATTCCAGAAGAATAATAAAGGCAAAAAACAAGTTCGCAGATAATGACAGTCGATTCGCACAGGCATAGACCTAGCCAGACTCCAATTAGAGATACTTGGTACTGTCCTCTTGGTGTTTGGATGATGTAGATCAAGATCGATGTTGTGAAAACCCTCAGCTAAAGCGGGACTCCTAATTGTATTGAAGCCAACAGTTCACCGCAAATCGAGCAGGGCACAACACTCTTAAAATACAAGGGCCTGGCTATCCTTAACTGAAGGTCTGATCAACCTATTTGCTATCCTCGTTAGGTCATACAACGAGAAGGCCAGGCTCGATGATATCCAACGAAGGATACTGGCCCTCTGCCTGGGACTCGTCGTGTGGCAAGGATGCCATGGAGGCAGATGCAGGTGTACTCCCAATTGACTAGAGAAGGAAGAAGATATCCACAAAATACACTAGCGAACCAATCAAATAACTACGAGATCAATGGCGGAGCTTTCCGCGAGAGCGTCATCTGTCAGTATGCGATGCAGATAGATGCAACAGATACAGAGCAACCGACGTGCGTAATAGACGTGACCCAGATGAAAATCAAATCAGCGGAGACTCATTTGACTCGACAGGCTTATTGAATGGTCCAAGTTTGGGTCCTTCAAGGATCGTTCTAAACAGGGGGCCAAGAAATTCATCTAACAGGAACTAGAACAAATCCATTTTTGGATCCACATGCGGTGCACGTGCAGCTATTTACATCTCCACGAAAAGAGTATCACCATCACCCACCCTGTAACAGATGAAGCTGAAGATGCAGTGGTCGCCCAGCCATGCAAACAGATATCCCTGAAAACGAACATGCAGATTTGTTTGCAAATGAGGCTGCAAATCTTGCTAGAATTGTAGAGACAATCAAGAATATATTCACCCAGGCGACCTCAGCAATACAACGAGATCACATGGCGCATGCAAGGGACCCAGGCGTCTCGTTCTGGGAAATCTCCATGCCTCTAGTTCTTCTCGTTTTGGGTACAGTGTTCCACTCCGGGCTGCGCATGCGCAGTCCTACTCCCTCCTCAGGGCGAAAACATGGGTCCAGACGTCTCATTCTCTGAAATTCCTATACATCTAGGCCCTCTATACCACGGTACTGCGTTCCACATGCCCAATCGAACTCCAAACACAATTTTCCACGTGTTCAGGCCTCTCCTTTGGTGTAATCGCCAGGTCACTAGGCCCTCTAGTTCTCGGTACAGCCTTCCGGTACCGGTTGCACATGCGCAGCCCTTCTCTCCTCCTTACGCTACCATAGTTCGAAAGCCTGGTCCAGGCGTCTCGTTGGTTGAAATCCCCTTGTCTCTAGTCCCTCTTGTTCTCGGTACAGCGTTCCACTTCCGCTTGCGTAAGCGCAGATCTATTCCCCTTCCCACACTACTCTAGGACGGGAGACTTAGTCTAAGTGCCTCTTATGGTGACATCCCTATGTCTCTCGTCTCTTCCGTTCGCGGTACGGCGTTCCACTTACACTTGCATATATTTCCCTCTCCACACTACACTACGGAGTAAGCCTGGCTCCCGGCATCTCATAGGGCCAAATACCCTTTGTTTCCAAGCCCTCTGGTTCTGGGTACAGCGTGCCATTTCTGATTGCTCATGCGCAGCCCTACTCCCCTTCCCCACACTACTCTTAAGTTGAAATCCCCGGTCCAGGCGTCTCGTTTGATGAAATACTCATGTCTCTAGTCCCTCTGGTTGTCGATTCTGCGTTCTACTTCCGCTTCCGCATGTGCAGCTACAGTCCATTCATCAAGCTACTGTGGGGCGAAAGCCTAGCCCAAGCTTCTCCTTGAGTGAAACACCCATGTCTCTAGTGTAGTCCCTCCTGTTCGCTGAATAGGAAATGTGGATAAATGTGGAGTTGCGCAGGACAATGTGCATTCCCACGCTCCTATGCATGCGTACTCGAAAGCTCGCATAAAGCCAATACGCATGCGCAGTTGCGCCGAATTGCACATTTTCTACTACTGTGGAGTTACGCATTCAATATGCAGTCCATATATTTGTTTCATATGACTACTCCGGCAACTTTTTCCACCACCCTGAATATGGTTAGATTCTACTGTTGGACGTTTCGTCCCGGAGGCTTGCTCTCTGTAAAAATCATTGTGATAGTATTCTTGTGAAAGGTAAATGTGGTGGAGAATGAAGCACTTGTGCCTCACAGGATGTTCTGAATACGAACATGTACTCTATTAATACTCACTAGTTTGGGCCGTTTCTTCTATCTAACGGTCACATAGTTCATTATTTCCCATCAGATTACTTGATTGGGCTATTACATCCTAGCTCGTAAATATTTTAATCTAATACCGCCCGAGCCGGTGCTAGGGACCGTGTGGTCATGCCGTTCAAGATGTTAACATTTATATAGATCTTCAAACACAATATACAATGTACATATACATAACGGCCGCGACTTTACAAAAAAACTCTAATATTCACGAGACATATTACGAGACAGTTCGGTTGTCACACACACACAGTTCAACTTTTTAATTCCCACCGGAGATAGCGAACTCCTGAACACGGCCTGCTCTGCACACAGTCCAATGGTACCCGTTAATCAACGTAATGTCCGGTCACGACCTGTAGCGTCTGTGCCGTACATCTAAACTCCATCCAGTGGCGAACAGTAATTCAACTTTTTAATTCCCACCGGAGATAGCGAACTCCTGAACACGACCTGTTCTGCACACAGTCCAATGGTACCCGTTCATCAATGTAATGTCCGGTCACGACCTGTAGCGTCTGTGCCGTACATCTAAACCCCATCCAGTGGCGAACAATAATTCCGACCCAAACAGTTCCAACCGAACACACAAAACAGGTTGTGGTTTACAAGACCAAACACATACAAACACAGAGTCTCCGAGGTTGGAGTCGTCCACATCCCGCTGGCCTTTGGAAGAGACTAACGATATACAGAATTAAACCACAGCTGAACAACTCGCAATAGATTTTGCACACGACACCACAGAACCACAACCTGTTTGACCGGTTTGTACAGTTAACGCAAATAACGAATCATATACGTTCTATGATGCGCAAAAATTATGTATTAGCTTGGTCTCCACGTGTTACAGTTCTATACTGCAACATTGTTTTAATAAGCAGAATATGCAGTTCCGTATAGCTCATAATAATACATGTTCCACAATCAAAATATATCTTCCTACTAATATACAAATGATCCACAAGCTCTGCGTGTGCAAATCATGTATACCTTCACATGGTATCAGTATGTGGACCGAACCAGAAGAAGTCAATTCTAAAATCAGACTACTTAATCACCTGTCCGGATACCAATCCGTGACAAATACGAAATCAGTATATTTGCTTGTAGGGGCATGCAACACTTGTCAGCACACCGGCATATTTTCATCACACTTATGTTGCGTTTAAGGATGGAGAAAAGTTTGCTTTTTTCTTCTTTTCTACATAGAAAAGTGAATAAACCCTATTTTATTTCATATCAGACTATTATTTACTAATTTATCGTGCAGTTTTTGCGAAGAAAGAACAAAAATAAAAAATTCGAAAATTCTAACCGAAAAATTGTCAAAAAAATGCTCTTTTCGAAAATGACGTTTCTGTGACGTCATCATGGTGGCCATCTTGGATTATTTTACATTTTCTCATAGAGCTTGACTCAAAGATATAGTGTGGTAAGTTTCAGTTCTCTAGCCTTAGCGATAGCGAAAATATATAGGGGGTACTTTCCGCCATCCATTTGTATTACCAGACTACAAATACGGTTAGTAGTATGTCCACGGCATTTAAACTCATATTGACCTACTTATTTGTTCCCCCGGGTAAAATTTAAGGGGGAACTTTGTGAGGCTCTCTACGGGTGGGGTATGTGGCACAGCTCTTGGTGGGAACTTTTCAACATCCGGAAAGTACACATAAACTGATGACGTCATCACGTTTATTCTTCCGCGGTGATGCGGTCTGGCGGCGATGCGGTCGCGGGAAAAAGCTTCCGCGGAGAAAAAGTAGTCCCTAGACTTCAAATACGCTGCATGGTCCGATTGGGTCGAGTGAGGTATCAAAGTGAAGCATTCGTGAAGGGGCATCCAGTCATGGGTGGGTGCATGTAAAATTAGGATTTTTTCCCGAAACTATAAAAAGCGGAATACGGACTTTACCCCTAAAATAGGGGAAAACACCTATCAACCCTAGCCAAAAGGGCTAATATCGGTCCCCGGGCTTATTGGAACCTGCCTATCCAGTCAATGGGTGCATGTAAAATTAGGATTTTTTCCCGAAACTATAAAAAGCGGAATACGGACTTTACCCCTAAAATAGGGGAAAACCTCTATCACCTCTAGCCAAAAGGGCTAATATTGGTCCCCGGGCTTATCGGGGCCTGCCTATCAAGTCAATGGGGTGGGTGCATGTAAAATTAGGAATTTTTTTTCGAAACTATAGAAAGCGGAATACGGACTTTACCCCTATCAACCCTAGCCAAAAGGGCTAATATCGGTCCCCGGGCTTATCGAGGCCTGCCTATCAAGTCAATGGGGTGAGTGCATGTAAAATTAGGATTGTTTCCCGAAACTATAAAAAGCGGAACACGGACTTTACCCCTACAATAGGGGTCTGTATTATACAATATACGGGAAAATGCCTGTATGGGGGGAGGGGAGATCACATTTTTGGGGGGGGGCTTTACTATGGCTTGTGGGGTCTCGTTTTTCTCGTCTCGCCAAGAAAATGGCAATGAAAAGGGTCCCAGAGGGAATCGGTGAAATTTTTGGGAAAAGTACCGGGTAGGCCTGTATATAGGCCTATAGGCTGGCTATATGGGGGTATAGGTTCAACCTGGGAAATTCACACACGTTCATTGTGATATGGGTTGCTTGGATTTGTTTTTCACGTCTAGTCATTTAGAACACGATGGGAAGGGTCTCGGTGCGCAACGGTGAAATTTTTGGAAAAGTACCATATAGCCCATATAGTCCCATACTGGCTATATGGGGGTATAGGTTCAACCTTGGAAATTCACACACGTTCATTGTGATATGGGCTGTTTGGATTTGTTTTTCACGTCTCGTCATTTAGAACACGATGGAAAGGGTCGCGGAGCGAAACGGTGAAATTTTTGGAAAAGTTCACCGAGGCCTGGGTAGGCCCATAGGCCTATACTGCATGGCTATGGGGGAATAGGCCCATACGGAGTGGACGTTTTGGGGTCTAGGTGAGCCCCTAATGATCCTATGATGTCGTATGAGGTCTTATTTTGAAGCTCTCGTGGAGGAGCATCCCACTGGACTAATGGTTCGTCCGTTTTCAATAGTCTGCGCATGCGCAGTCTGGCCGTAGTATAGAAAGCGGGCATGTTGGGGGGTATGTGGGTGTGTGTTTGGGGTAGAGATGGACCACTATGGGTCCGAATGGGTCGTGGAAGGTGTCAAAGTGAAGCTTGTGTGGGTTAGAGTCAGAATGGTGTGTTTTTAAGTGCAAGTCGCGTCAATCTGCGCATGCGCAGTTGGTTGTAGTAAGTACAGTGGTCATTTTGGGGCAGTACAGGAAGGTATTTGGGGTAGAGATGGACCATCCTTGGTTCAATGCGTACAGGAAGGTGTCATGTTGTAGCTCTCGGGGTGTAGACTTCGATTTGAGGGATGTCCACGTCATCTGTGACGTCATCGATGACGTCATCGGTACGAGTAGTAGCGAAAGTGGACATTTTGGGGCAGTGAAGGAAGGTATTTGGTGTAGAGAGGGACCATCCTTGGTCCGAATGCGTCGTGTGAGGTGTCATTTTGTAGCTCTTGGGGTGTAGACTCCGATTTGAGGGATGTTCACGTCATCTGTCACTTCACTGATGACGTCATCAGTACGAGTAGTAGCCAAAGTGGACATTTTGGGGCAGTGAAGGAAGGTATTTGGTGTAGAGAGGGACCATCCTTGGTCCGAATGCGTCGTATGAGGTGTCATCTTGTAGCAACGCCCGCCAACGCCAAGCTTAACGTTTCAACGCCCTGGTGAAATAGCTCAGAAGTTCTGATTTTCTAGATATTCCATGGAATTGTCACTAATTCTTCGAAATGCAGACGCCTTAACGCTCTAACATAACGCCTTGACGCCATGATATAGACCGGAGAGAGAACAACAACAACAACAAGGATGACACATGAGAGAACAACAACAACAAGAAGTTTTTTCATATAGTTTATTTTCCCCAATGTTACATCATACCCACGCTGGGGGAGCCGCGTTGGGTATGTTTACAACTCAAAAAGACTCTTGCCCAATCAGAGGCCACCATTTGCATCTGTCATATTCGTTCCTGTCCGTTAGATGTATTCTTGTCCAATCAGAAGTCGCCATTTCAGAAAGTTCCATCTTCGGCCATGTTCGCTCTGAAACGTTTATTCTAATCATCGCCGGACAGGCCTGGATATTCTTCGGGCAGCATGTCCTGAAACGGTTGTTTGCGCATTCTGATCGCATTTTCCAGGGCCTCGGTGGGTGGTAGCCCCATAGCCTCTTCCAAGTGACGCTTGGTCTTCATGATGGACCTGTGCGTGGGATCGCCTTTCATTTCAAGCGGTAGTAAGGTATACTGTTCATAGATCGCCATGGCTGTTTTCCTGATGCGGGGGCGCATTTGGGTGTACGTCTGTTGTAAATTATCCTCTCCGGCGTCTTCGATCGCTGCAGCGTAAGTATTGATAGCTGCTGTCACAATACGATCCCAGAAGGTAGGTTCTGCCTCACTTTCCACGGACGTATGCTGACTATCTGAGGTCAAGCTCTCCGTATCACTAGATAGACTCTCAGCAATCTCTGTTTCGGTATCAGTCGATACACTCTCAGCAGTCTCTGTATCAGCATCCGCCTCAACGGACTCCTCGGAGTCTTCAATCCCATGTATATTTTTCTGGTGTCGCATCATATCGTAATGTCTGGTGAACGTGCGTTCGCACTCAGAGCAAGTATAAGCCATGTTGACGGTTGAACGTCGACTGTGCGTGTTTTTGGAAATACGCTCGCTTTTATAGACAGTAACGCCCATCAACGCTTAGCTTAACGCTTCAACACCCTGGTGAATTAGCTCAGAAGCTCTGATTTCCATGGAATTGACACCAATTCATCGAAATGCAGTGACGCCCGTCAACGCCCGTCGTTACGCCGTAACGCCCGTCTCAACGCCTTAACACATTTTCTTAACCCTTTAACGTCGTTTAATGATGCGTTCGAACAAATGTTTCTTTTGTGCTATTGCTCTGACATACGCCGCTTTCCAGTTCATGCCCGAGGTTTTCAACATGGACGCTGTTCTTTCAATTTCCATATGGACTGGGTCCTTATCCAACAATTTCATATGGGTCAGTAAGTCGGCATACCGCTGACGTAAAGCCCGTCGTAGTCTGGGTGCCAATCTGTTATGGGCTAAAATTGCGGCTTCCTCTTTCGTATACCCTTTGCGTTGAAACTTGTTTTCTGTGACCTCCAACTTTCTTTGAACAAATCCTTCCATAGCCTCGAGTTCACATTATGTTCTTCAACCTCGGGTTGGTCCTTCACGGTTGGGTGATATTCCGGGACTGGTGGTATGAAGAAGGCCCGCTGTACGGGGGTGGGTTGCTGCTTCACCAAATGTGGACTCGGTGGATGGTGTAGGGGCTGTGGTGATCCCTCGCCGGGTAGCAGGTGGGTCGTCAGCCGGCGATCTTTGGGGGTATGGGCTTTTAAATCTAAGAACAGTAGCCGTACGGACGACTTGTCGCTTCTTGAAACGCCTGCATGAAATGGTCGATGTTCTGAGGATAAATTCGACTACCAAACACACGAATTTGTGCTCTGTCGATGGGGTTGGAGAACAACACAAAGTATTGGCAGTTCGAGGCAATATCTCTGGACGCCTTGCCTTGAGGAAAGAGATTCTGGGTCAAATAGATGACGGACAGATTGCGATGATGGGACCCTTTGGTGAATAGGTCGGCGATTTTCGAATTGTCCTTGGCCGCATTCATCAGATCATCCAGCACTACCACGTTGGTCTGCTCGGGGTCAAAGTAATACGGTTCGTCTATGTCGTGAGGAATCCCTGGGACGAAACTCACATTCTGTAATCGTGTAGTTTCGTAGGCGGGCTGCCATTGGCTATAACACCAAACAACACGTGTCGGAGCTGGGGTTGCCACACTTTCCTCTAAGAACTTCATCACCCAGGACGTCTTTCCACATGCCGTAGGGCCACTCACCGTCATCGTATAGGGATGCTCTACTGCACTTGTTGGACCTATAGCGGGACTCGGCGGTGTCTCTTGGTTGTGTTTGCCTTGAATGTGCCTGAGCACACTATCGCGACGAGAGAAGGTTCTCTGACAGAACGTACACGTACACGACATGTTGATCTGTCGACCAATACATAAGGACTGATGAGGGACACATGTTCATTCTTATATGTACAGACACCACCACCAACACCACCACCACACACTACCACACACACACACACACCACCACCACCACCACCGCCACCACAGGGCGTTGACGGGCGTCAACGCCCAGCGGTGGTGGTGGGAGCTCCCGTGTGGCAGAGTTCTTGGATCGGAGCTCTTGGAGCTCAAAACCGGAACTGACCTTTGACCCCTGCGCGCGCTAACAATACCGGATACAGGGGTCAAAGGTCAGTTCCGGTTTTGAGCTCCAAGAGCTCCGATCCAAGAACTCTGCCACACGGGAGCTCCCACCACCACCACTGGGCGTTGACGCCCGTCAACGCTCGGTGGTGGCGGTGGTGGTGGTGGTGGTGGTGTGTGTGTGTGTGTGGTAGTGTGTGGTGGTGGTGTTGGTGGTGGTGTCTGTACATATAAGAATGAACATGTGTCCCTCATCAGTCCTTATGTATTGGTCGACAGATCAACATGTCGTGTACATGTACGTTCTGTCAGAGAACATTCTCTCGTCGCGATAGTATGCTCAGGCACATTCAAGGCAAACACAACCAAGAGACACCGCCGAGTCCCGCTATAGGTCCAACAAGTGCAGTAGAGCATCCCTATACGATGACGGTGAGCGGCTTTACGGCATGTGGAAAGACGTCCTGGGTAATGAAGTTCTTAGAGGAAGGTGTGGCAACCCCAGCTCCGACACGTGTTGTTTGGTGTTATAGCCAATGGCAGCCCGCCTACGAAACTACGCGATTACAGAATGTGAGTTTCGTCCCAGGGATTCCTCACGACATAGACGAACCGTATTACTTTGACCCCGAGCAGACCAACGTGGTAGTGCTAGATGATCTGATGAGTGCGGCAGAGGACAATTCGAAAATCGCCGACCTATTCACCAAAGGGTCCCATCATCGCAATCTGTCCGTCATCTATTTGACCCAGAATCTCTTTCCTCAAGGGAAGGCGTCCAGAGATATTGCCTTGAACTGCCAATACTTTGTGTTGTTCTCCAACCCCATCGACAGAGCACAAATTCGTGTGTTTGGTAGTCGAATTTATCCTCAGAACATCGACCATTTCATGCAGGCGTTTCAAGAAGCGACAAGTCGTCCGCGGCTCCCCCAGCGTGGGTATGATGTAACATTGGGGAAAATAAACTATATGAAAAAACTTCTTGTTGTTGTTGTTCTCTCATGTGTCATCCTTGTTGTTGTTGTTGTTGTTCTCTCTCCGGTCTATATCATGGCGTCAAGGCGTTATGTTAGAGCGTTAAGGCGTAACTACGAGCGTTGACGGGCGTCACTGCATTTCGAAGAATTAGTGACAATTCCATGGAATATCTAGAAAATCAGAACTTCTGAGCTATTTCACCAGGGCGTTGAAGCGTTAAGCTTGGCGTTGGCGGGCGTTGCTACAAGATGACACCTCATACGACGCATTCGGACCAAGGATGGTCCCTCTCTACATCAAATACCTTCCTTCACTGCCCCAAAATGTCCACTTTGGCTACTACTCGTACTGATGACGTCCCCAGTGAAGTGACAGATGACGTGAACATCCCTCAAATCGGAGTCTACACCCCAAGAGCTACAAAATGACACCTCACACGACGCATTCGGACCAAGGATGGTCCCTCTCTATACCAAATACCTTCCTTCACTGCCCCAAAATGTCCACTTTCGCTACTACTCGTACCGATGACGTCACCGATGACGTCACAGATGGCGTGGACATCCCTCAAATCGAAGTCTACACCCCGAGAGCTACAACATGACACCTTCCTGTACGCATTGAACCAAGGATGGTCCATCTCTACCCCAAATACCTTCCTGTACTGCCCCAAAATGACCACTGTACTTACTACAACCAACTGCGCATGCGCAGATTGACGCGACTTGCACTTAAAAACACACCATTCTGACTCTAACCCACACAAGCTTCACTTTGACACCTTCCACGACCCATTCGGACCCATAGTGGTCCATCTCTACCCCAAACACACACCCACATACCCCCCAACATGCCCGCTTTCTATACTTCGGGCAGACTGCGCAGAACCATTAGTCCAGTGGGATGCTCCTCCACGAGAGCTTCAAAATAAGACCTCATACGACATCATAGGATCATTAGGGGCTCACCTAGACCCCAAAACGTCCACTCCGTATGGGCCTATACCCCCATAGCCATGCAGTATAGGCCTATGGGCCTACCCAGGCCTCGGTGAACTTTTCCAAAAATTTCACCGTTTCGCTCCGCGACCCTTCCCATCGTGTTCTAAATGACGAGACGTGAAAAACAAATCCAAACAGCCCATATCACAATGAACGTGTGTGAATTTCCAAGGTTGAACCTATACCCCCATATAGCCAGTATGGGACTATATGGGCTATATGGTACTTTTCCAAAAATGTCACCGTTGCGCTCCGAGACCCTTCCCATCGTGTTCTAAATGACTAGACGTGAAAAACAAATCCAAGCAACCCATATCACAATGAACGTGTGTGAATTTCCCAGGTTGAACCTATACCCCCATATAGCCAGCCTATAGGCCTGTATACAGGCCTACCCGGTACTTTTCCCCAAAATTTCACCGATTCGCTCCGGGACCCTTCCCATTGTCATTTTCTTGGCGAGACGAGAAAAACGAGACCCCACAAGCCATAGTAAAGCCCCCCCCCAAAAAATTTGATCTCCCCTCCCCCCATACAGGCATTTTCCCTTATATTGTATAATAGACCCCTATTGTAGGGGTAAAGTCCGTGTTCCGCTTTTTACAGTTTCGGGAAACAATCCTAATTTTACATGCACTCACCCCATTGACTTGATAGGCAGGCCTCGATAAGCCCGGGGACCAATATTAGCCCTTTTGGCTAGAGGTGATAGAGGTTTTCCCCTATTTTAGGGGTAAAGTCCGTATTCCGCTTTTTATAGTTTCGGGAAAAAATCCTAATTTTACATGCACCCACCCCATTGACTGGATAGGCAGGCCCCGATAAGCCCGGGGACCAATATTAGCCCTTTTGGCTAGGGTTGATAGGGATGTTTCTCCTATTTTAGGGGTAAAGTCCGTATTCCGCTTTTTATAGTTTCGAAAAAAAAATCCTAATTTTACATGCACCCACCCCATTGACTTGATAGGCAGGCCCCGATAAGCCCGGGGACCAATATTAGCCCTTTTGGCTAGAGGTGATAGAGGTTTTCCCCTATTTTAGGGGTAAAGTCCGTATTCCGCTTTTTATAGTTTCGGGAAAAAATCCTAATTTTACATGCACCCACCCCATTGACTGGATAGGCAGGTCCCAATAAGCCCGGGGACCGATATTAGCCCTTTTGGCTAGGGTTGATAGGTGTTTTCCCCTATTTTAGGGATAAAGTCCGTGTTCCGCTTTTTATAGTTTCGGGAAAAATCCTAATTTTACATGCACCCACCCATGACTGGATGCCCCTTCACGAATGCTTCACTTTGATACCTCACTCGACCCAATCGGACCATGCAGCGTATTTGAAGTCTAGGGACTACTTTTTCTCCGCGGAAGCTTTTTCCCGCGACCGCATCACCGCCAGAACGCATCACCGCGGAAGAATAATCGTGATGACGTCATCAGTTTATGTGTACTTTCCGCATGTTGAAAAGTTCCCACCAAGAGCTCTGCCACATACCCCACCCGTAGAGAGCCTCACAAAGTTCCCCCTTAAATTTTACCCGGGGGAACAAATAAGTAGGTCAATATGAGTTTAAATGCCGTGGACATACTACTACGGTTTGTGTTCCGTTATGAGGACTTGAAAAGAATTTCGCTGTCAAATAATCAATTATTGCTGCTCTCTCTATTAATCCTTATTATTGTCGGTCTACCTACAAGACTAGGCTAGTCTACTTCACTGATAGAAGCCTAGCAACACAAAAGGTTATTCTAGGTATTATTATTGCCCCGTCGATGGAGCAATATAAGTAATGAAACGAAAGAATGTACATTAGAACCACATAATAAATCACAGCATCGATTTTGACAATAATTATAACCTATGATGCAAATTTAGGAGGAAACACACATATCAGTCTAAACTGCCAAGTTCAAGAAGACGAATCAGGAAATGTACGCGAATAAATCATGTATATAGCTTTCATCCTAAAGTTAAAATCGGCATATATTAAGGGCGAGAGAGAGAATTAGATTTAACGTCTCGTTCAGCAATATGTCAGCTATTACAGAGACGAGTGTGAGGTTGAGAATCGTTCAGCAATATGTCAGCTATTACAGAGACGTGTGTGAGGTTGAGAATCGTTCAGCAATATGTCAGCTATTACAGAGACGTGTGTGAGGTTGAGAATCGTTCAGCAATATGTCAGCTATTACAGAGACGAGTGTGAGGTTGAGAATCGTTCAGCAATATGTCAGCTATTACAGAGACGAGTGTGAGGTTGAGAATCGTTCAGCAATATGTCAGCTATTACAGAGACGAGTGTGAGGTTGAGAATCGTTCAGCAATATGTCAGTTATTACAGAGAGACGAGTGTGAGGTTGAGAAGGCCCTGAGATCAAACATATCCACGTAACGCTAATAACATGAGTTTAACGATCATGGTTACGATTTATAGAGATATTCTAATGGTTGTAATCCATACAAGTATGGCCAGCTGGCTTGAGTAACTGAATTATCAACTTCATGATCATTATCATAAACAGCAGCATCACTAACATCACCAGTCATCATAACTGGGAAGCTTGACAAGCTCGCCTTATGAAGAATGCAGACCAATATATTAAGGTGTATCGATAGATTGAATCATTAATAAGAATGATATAGAAATACATATACAGGTACGCGTAACCCACTTTTTGCGAGGAAGTATTTTATCTGTTGACATTTTGAGGTAGTCCCCAATTGACGTCATACAGTTGGAACTTAGACGCTGCTATTATTGTTAAGTTTTATACGGTAAAGTTTTGCAGGATTACAGTGAGTGAGTGAGTGAGTGAGTGAGTGAGTACGTGTATAATTTTCCGTTACTTTCAATGATTTAGCCTACATGTGACAGGGCAGTACCATTAATGCCAATGCCAATTTCTTATAATGCTGCCTCCATGCAGACATGATAACCTATCCAGCCGCATTATCCTTACAGAGGGTCAACCAGTCATTCATCTATATTTGAGCGCTAAGAGAGAAAGTTCCATTTTTTTGGTATGATTGACAACTGTTTCTCATCCACTTTTCATTTGTTTTCTCACAGACTGATCTCCCATCGTTGGTGCTTTGATCTGCAGGTTGGAAATGAGCAAGATAATGTAAAACATCAATTTTCCTCTCATCCCAGCATGCTTATTCATGGAGAAACCCAGTGATTTAAAAAAAAATAGCTTTCATAAAATTTTCATTGATTGTATTTTAAATTGCTCGATTTTGGAAAAAATGACATCGTATGAAATCATCTCATCGCGTAACAACAACAACAACAACAACAACAGGTGCATTTTCAATGAACCTGCGTTCATAAGTAGGTTAAATATGAACATTTTAAAAACGATACTCTTTATTTTTTATAACTTTTTTCAGTTTCACCAGCAGAAACTATCAATATACAGAAGTATACACAATAAACTACTGGAGATATACGAGGCTGAATGCAAATGATTACAGCCCCTGTTTTAGCCTAACAGCAGCTCTTGCCAAATATTTCTACAGTAGTTAAAGCGCCAGTCACACTTTCACTAAGTAGGCCTATATACCCTCGGTAACTGAAAATCGATGGGTTTCGATCATGGATCAGGGGTTGACTCCTCCGGCACTTTGCTGTAATATGCCAGTGGTCTCCAGATAGTTAAGGAGAGCTTCGGTGATCTTCTATCTTTCTGTTGGGTATGGGTCTTTCCCATATAATAACCAATGAAATCCATATGAGAACACCCTGTGGGAAAGTTCATCCCATATACGTATACGAGATCAGCGCGTGACGCGCACTAGCCAATCAGAAGTAATGCCGGACTACTTTCGTATTTTCATGAATGAAATGTGTAGGTCAAATATACTACGCCTATTTTTTAGTAACATTTGCTATCGTCTGCTTTACACAATTATGAGAATACCGATAATTGATGGATTAATATGTCGATGGACAGAGACATCAACTTGAATTTCTTGAAACCTGGCGATAGTGTGTGGGTAAAGAAATCCAGCCAGAAGGCAGTTGGAACATTCGTAAAACGGCACAAACCACTGGGAACATTTACTTTGTTCCGTGTCACGATGGATTCAGGCCAAATGATTATTATTATTATTATTAAAATTACGAGCCAAACAAATCCAACTTAAGAAGGATGGAAAGGGCAACAAACCGTGTAAGTCAGAGCCGATCACCGACGATGAAATCTCCAAGTTGTACGAAACCGGCCATCAGCTCGGACGAAGTACCCCAGACAGCGTTTTAAATACTCTGTGGCTCAACAACACCACCCATTTTGGCCTCCGTGCCGTGAAGGAACATCGTCAATTGCAGTGGGGAGATGTTACACTCGAGACAGATTCTGTAGGTCGAGAATTTCTCGAGTATTCGTGTGAACGGCAGACCAAGACCCGTACTGGCGCAAACCCGCGAGACACTCGCACTGTAAATCCTCGAATTTATTCCACTCAGTTTGACCGCTGTCCCGTGACCCTGTACAAGTTTTACGCAGAGAAACGTCCAGAATATACCAAGAGTGCAGATTCTCCGTTTTACATTGCACCAAAATGTAAAAATCCACGTGGAAATGAAGTATGGTACAAAAATCAGTGCGTTGGCGAAAATAAAATTGCCGCCATTATGAGATCCATGAAAACGGCAGCCGGCCTCTGGAACAGAAGAAAATCACCAACACGAGTGCGCGAAAATATGTTGCACAGAAACTTGTCAACAGTAAAGTTCCTCCCACAGAAGTCATGCAGATAACAGGCCACAAAAACGTCCAGTCTATCCTGAATTATTCTTCTCTTTCGGAGCAGCGACAAATGGAAATTTGTGGCATTATCGATACACCAACACCAACGGATGCCATCTGCCTATCGTCCTCGCAGCGTGTCTCTACATGCAGTTCAGCCTCGGCCGCTGCCACCTCCCTCAGTTTCGCAGGTGAAGAATCCCATGACCTCCAAACATATTCATCCATGGGTCCCTTGTTTAGTGGTTGTGCTATTTCAGGTGGAACAATAAATATCAATTTCTCCCTACCTCACTTTCCGACTGGCGAAAAACGTCCTAGACTGTCGAGTGATTAAACTCTGGAAACCCGCGCTTTCAGCTTCAACTTTCAAGTTCAGTTCATTTCAGTCACGAGTTACATTGTGGACTTGACTCTTTCGTCAAACTGTAATGCTTTTACTCCTTGGCCAAGGCGAACTGAATTTATTCAACTGCTAAATTCGATAAATTTACTGTTTATAATGATTTCTAAACTGGGAACTCTCTCTTGCTGCGTAATAATCTTGCTGCGTAATAAACCTTGTGCCTGTTCACCCTACGTAATGTATATAACTGCGCAGTAAAATTGTAAACAAACCGTCAGCTGAAAATCTTTGTTGTGCTTTGTTGGCAATATTTTCGGCTAAAAAAATTATATGGGAAAAAGAATCCCAAATAACTTGATGCTGAGATGAAATTTCCCACTCTCGAGAAGGAAAAATCATCCCGACCTCGCCTAACGGCTCGGTCGGGATGATTTTTCCTTCTCTCGAGTGGGAAATTTCATCTCAGCATCAAGTTATATGGGATCCTCTTAGTCTTCCCTGTTAAAATTCATGCACAATTCTGGTGTGAAGTGTATCCCAGTCCTACAGAATATTTAGATCATATCCCATGTTTTTTCCATAGTATAGACCACTTCCCTAATCAGTGTGTGATATAGGAAAATAAAACCTAGCCGGGTTAATAGAAAACAAACTTAACACTTTTCCTTTTACACTCGTCTTCGATCCTCTTTTTTATGACAAAAGAGATGATTACAATTTCGACATCGTAAACTATCCCTTTCTGGACAGTAATATTCCAGTGGGACCTGCATATGGCGTATACATATCTCGCTTAGTAGCATTTGCTGGATCCTGTGTTAAATGTGACGATTTTAATCAACGTCACAAAACATTGTTGCAGAAACTTATAAAACAGGGCTATTCCACCAAGCGCCCCCACTCAAAGTTTCTCAAATTTGGCGATACATATCGCATGCTGATAGCAAAATACGAACGTAGCGTGCAAGATCTATGGCACTACGTTTCGTAACTTGTGTCTAATTCCGCTTAACCCGGGGCTAGGGGCCGTATGAACCCATGTACTTCAAGATCCTCATGGTACTCATATGAACAGTCACAATCAAAGCGTGACTGAGATACATCATTCTTTAGATGACGACTTTACAACGAATATTATGGATTAAGAATACTGATCAGCGATACGGATTTGATATTTTTGGGACATCATGATGTCTTGCCGGCATCATTCAAAAAACTGTTGACCGCTTCTCTCTTGCAGGAAACAAGCCTATGTTTATGTATAATATGATTGTCTTTTTGAATTTGGTGCTAATACTGTTATATGGAATATGGAATAGGTCTTTGGATTATGGACGCGGATATTCTCTAATGGACGACGGCTGGATTATGAATGACGGACTAGACGCTTGTAACGTTACATAGGGAACCATTTCTGTCTGCTGTAACTGACATGACGTCAACACGCATGGATCTGATAAAGGTGTAGAAAAAAATATATCATCTCGGTGCCATTAAAAATACTTGCAAGAGGCTAACATGACGCAAATTCATTTCTGCTATCTGTATGCTACTTGAATAAATTAGGTTAACCTTTTAATCAACAGCTTGGAACTATGCAAATGGTTCCTGCCAATTGTCAACAAGTATTCCACGTCAATTGTCAACATTTGTTCTGGCCGGGTTAATAGATAATAAACGGCAACGTTATTGAGACCATTTCTGCCTAGTGTAACTCACATGACGTGAAGACGAATAGATTTGCTAACGCTGTGAAAACCCAAGATTATCTCGATGCCACAAAAAAAATACTCTGCAAGAGACTAAAATGCAAATTAATTTAAACTTTCTGTGTATGCTACTTGAATAAATTAGGTATATCTTTTAATTAACAGCAGGGGTATCTTCAATTGTCAATCATTGTTCAGCTCAACGACAACAATTGTTCATGCCAAATGCCAGTCATTATTCATGCCAATTGTCAATAAATCACCATCGACACTTATCCTGTAAAAACTGAAATGTTCACTTTGTGACTAATATCTCGTCTATGTCGTCGAAGAAAAAAATCGCTTCAAAATTGTAACACATTTAGTTGTCTTGGTCACTTATCTAAAGATATACTTGCTGACGCTTGTCTGCATTGTCGATAAGCGTGTGTCGCACGGGATAATTTAGAAGGGCATTGTGCTAGAAACACCAAATTAAACGCGGTGGTGATAACGATGCCGGTGTGACGGAAACGGTGGCCCGATGCATCCAGTGTCCGGGGGACACTCGCGTCTAGACGTAAGTGTCCCAAGACACTAAGACCTGGATTTAATTGTCCGTCGGGCATTCAGGTCTGGATTTGCAGGTCCTGGGACACCGGCTTCCAGGAGACGAAAGTCCTAACCTGGAGCCCAGTGTCCGCCTCGATTACTACTTCCGATTTTCCATCCAGTTTACACGTGAACATGTTTACCAGAGAGTAGTATAGAAAGGGGAGTTACGGCATTATTGACCTATTTCCGACAGGTGGCGCCAATAGATCATTTCCGTCTGACCTTTGTGAAGTCACTTCCGGTTCCGGTCATGTGACATAAAGTGACCTTTAACCCTGCGCATGATTTCCGCTATTGTGCGCATGTCCACTATTGTGCACTTCCGATCACGTGACCGGAACCGATAGTGACCTCACAAAGGTCAGCCGGAAGTGACGTGTTGACGTCACCGGTTGTAAGTAGGTCAATAACGCGCTAAGCCCCCCCCCCCTCTCTCTGTCTCTCCCTCCTACCCAGGAGGTGGGTGAGGACGAAAATGAAATGAAAAAAAACAAGATAATTTTAACAGAAAATCTTGAAATTTATGCTAAGAAATAGCCAGGTAAGACTGCATCACACCTAAGGGCTTTTCCTCGTGATTTTTTGGCCTCTTTGCTTGTCCGGTGGGAGCGTGTTCACTACAATGAAGAATACAACATATTGGCGAGCATACGTTACAACATAAAAATGAGAAATAACAAGCTCTTCTGTATCTATGAATGCAAGTCGCGATATGTAATTGTTCTATAAAGGTGTGGAAGCTGCCATTCAGTGGGGTAACTAGGCCACTACTTGTATTCTTTTAACGGCATATTCCGTGGGTCTTCCAAAGACGGGGTCAAATTTGCATGTTTTCTATATATCTTGGACTATTTCATGCAAACAATTCCTTGTTTAACCCTACCACGCATGCGGGAGGGACATTGGACACCCCCCTCCCCCCACCAAACTTTCTGCGCAATCTCCGGAATGATAGAAAAATTGAGAGGTGACACTCCGTGAATTTGTAGTTTATCATATTGGGGTCATTTGGAGCCTATTTGCATAACCTCCCGAGCAGAGGATCACGGGTAAAATCAAGGGTAATTTATCATGCCTTTTTTTTGGAAAAATTACATGAATAAAATTTTTGCAAAATTTGATAAAAAAATCGACCAAGAAAGGTATTTTTTGAAAATGACGTCACTGTGACGTCATCAAAGCGGCCATCTTGGATTGTTTTTGCATTTTATTTTACAGGTTGACGGAAAGGTATAGTGTGGTAAGTTTCAGTTCCTTTACCTCAAGGGATAAGAAAAATAGTTAGGGAAAGGGTGAGGGGGGGGGGGGAGCGCCTGGACAGGTCCTAAACATCCCAGGCCAGATAAGGTTAACACAGAATTTCTTTAGATTTCTCGCATTCTTAATAACGACGGAAACTTTTAATTCAAAGTAAAGATAGCAACCGCAGTGTAAAGGTTACTCAACAGTTTAAAGGTTTTCTCATTCATTCATTGATTCATTCATTTATTCACCAAGATAAATTACTTGTGCAATTTATAGTTGTAAAAGGCAGTTGGCGGGAATAAAACCCCAGGGCGCTTGTTCTATCCCTGTAGTAAACAATTCGATTATACATACGAATATAAGTTAAAGAGGCTGGTGAATATTGATATGAATGTAAGCGGTGAGAACATTATATACATAAAAACAAACACGTATCCTCCGACAATCAGCAAACTCGACGGTGTAAAGGTTTACTCTGCGGTTTAAACGGTGTAAATGTTTCCAAGAGTTTTGTTTGGTTTTCGTTGAAAAAACCCCCGATAAAGTCATTTATGACGACGTTACTAGAAATGACAAAAATGTAAAGAAAACATGTGATCAACTAAAATCTGTTTGCAGAAAATTGGCGAAAATCAAGAACATCCCCAATAAATGAAGAAAATGTAATAATAAAATGTTATCGATGTTCCCTATGGGCCAGCCTTATTCAATCTTGGATGGAATAGGCAAATATACCCGGTGTTTGTCACGAATACACCATTAGTTTGCGAGCGCCTTAGGTTGAACTACCGGTAATGTATACATATTAGCCATGAAGTCTACAAAATATATTAATTGCGGGTCACTATGACTCACTGTTCCCATTTCTATGTAAATGGGTGATACCAAAAAAGAATAGTATCTCGCTCAAACAATCAAAGATAAAACTCATAATAAATATATTCACTTTCAATGATCAAAACAACGGAATTTTGTTGGCATACTGCTACCTGATAATTCCTTCGAGCAGCTCGACGTATGGAACGCTTCTCTTGCTG